>JAVJIF010020359.1:0-102476 GCA_038442645.1 Agave tequilana | reverse complement strand
AAGCACTTTGGTGGAATGCTATGAAGAGAGAGATAGCCCAGTTGTTGCCAAGTGCTTGGTTTGCCAGCAGATAAAGATCGAGCATCAGAGATCAGCTGGACTTCTTCAACCTTTACCGATACCGAATGGAAGTGGGAGCACATCACCATGGTTTTGTGACGGCCACTGCCTCGGAGTCCCAAGGGTAATAATGCGGTGTGGGTAATAGTTGATCGCCTCACCAAGTCAGCTCACTTCATACCATTCAGGTAGGTCAGTCGACAGAGGTTCTGGCAGATAAGTATATGAAGGAGATAGTTCGTCTGCATGGAGTTCCAGTCAGTATTGTATCAGACAGAGACACCAGATTCAGATCTCATTTCTGGGAGAGTCTCCAAGAGAGTCTGGGGACTCGTCTGAAATTCAGTACTTCATATCATCCTCAGACAGACGGGCAATCTGAGAGGACTATCCAGATCCTTGAAGATATGTTGAGGGCTTGCATGATTGACTTGGAGGATCATGGGAAGACCATCTTACTTGACTGAGTTTTCATATAACAACAGCTATCAGGCAAGTATTAAGATGGCACCCTTTGAGGCATTGTATGGAAGGAAGTGCAGATCACCGATTGTTGGGATGAAGTCGGTGAGAGGAGTCTTTTGGGACCAGAGATCCTGATGCAGACGACAGAGAAAGTCAGGGTTATCAGAGATCATCTCAGGGCTGCTCAGAGCAGACAGAAGAGTTGGGCAGGACACTCTAAGGAGGCCATTGGAATTCCAGACCGGAGATCATGTGTTCTTGAAGATATCACCTACCAAGGGTGTAATCCGGTTCGGTACACGTGGGAAGCTAAGTCCGAGGTATATCGGCCCATTCGAGATCCTGGATCGTGTGGGAGAGGTGTCTTATAGATTGGCATTACCGCCATCTTTGGACGGGGGTGCATAAGTCTTCCACGTGTCTCAGTTGAGGAAGTATGTCAGGGATGACAGCCATATTCTGGATCATTCCGAGCTGGAGCTACAACGGATCTATCATACCAAGAGCAGCCGATGGCCATTCTGGATAAGAGTGTCAAGACACTGAAGAACAAAGCTATTCCATTAGTGTGGTGTCTTGAACAGCATGCGCCAGGAGAGGCCACTTGGGAGCGTGAGGACGTTGTCCGGGAGCGTTATCCTCAACTCTTCACATCTGATTTGGTAAGACTCTTTCCTTCTACTCTTCTCTACCGTTATCTTTCCTTGTATCCGTATCTATCTGTTGCTTTTCCTGTTATCTTTCACCTTATGAAATTCGAGGACGAAATTTTTGTAAGGTGGGTGGATTGTAATACCCCTCTCCCGGAATGCGTACTTAGATACGTATTCAGTCTTTCGAACGTATTTTTCGATTTACCTTCCGTATTGACCGATTTTAATTTCAAATATCATTTTCCAATATTTTAGATTTTATGTGATTTTCTGGAATTTTCTGGAATTAAAATGTATTTCTCCGAAACCGGTGTCGGCCAGTGCCGCTGACCGATTTCCGAATTTTTATCTTCCAAACAGTTAGGAATTTTTAGGAAGTCCTTTAGACTTTATTGCTTAGAATCCTATTTCTTACTTATACCCTTTTTCTGAGAATTTTATGAATTTATGAAAATTCTTTCGGAGTCGGTAAATAACTGATTCCGGATTTTTAATTTTAAAACTATACAGTATTTCTTCAAACGAATTTCACCATGAGTCTTCAAATATTATTCTTGATTTTGGTAAAATTTTCAGATCATTCCGAGATACTTGAATTTCGGGCATTTTTTTTCAATTATTGCAAATTCCATTTCCACCTCATGTGCCACCTCAATTCCCACTCACCCTTCACCTAACCCCACTCACTCTCTCTCCTTCCATGGCTGGCCAAGTGGCCAAGTGAGGGACACCTCACCCCCCTTCTTTTGCAAGAAAACCCTTCCCTTTCACCTTAATTCCACCCTCTTTGAAATAATCCCAACCTATAAATCCCTTTCATTTGCAAATTCCCCTTTTCCTTCTCTTTCACTTCATCAAGAGAGAAGCTCTCCATAATCCTCTTTTCTTCAAGCAAGAACCCTAGCTCCTAGATCACCCCAATCCCTTCACCTCCACCTCAAGATCTCAAGGACTTCAACCAAGGCTTCATCAAGGACTTCAATTTCAACCATCACTCCCCAAGGCAACACCTAGAGCAACTCCTTCAACTCAAGATTTGGATTGTAGCCACCCTCTCCCTCCATTGGATCAAACTCCTAATTGAACTTCCCAAGTGAGTATCTTTACTCACCAAGACCTAGATTTCCTCTATTTACTTGTGATAGTAATTATTGTAAAATGGTTCCATAAAAATCAAATTTTTAGGTCATCAAAGCTCAAATCCAAACTCCCCATGTGTGTATATCTACTCACTAAGGCTAGTCCCTGTTGTGGTGTACTTGTGTTGATAGATCAGGTCCCCTAATAACATAAAAATCCTATCTTTAGGCTGTTAGAACCAATCCCTAAAAAATCTGATTTTCTGCCTTAACAGTAGCAGATTCCAGAGGATCGGTCGACCGGCAGTCGACCGATCACTCCACCGATGTGCACAGCGTGCACAGTTTTGAGCTGGCGGTCGACGGCCCTCGACCGACCACTCGACCGGCTTAGGAATTAGTATGGACCAGTCGACCGGTAGTCGACCGGCCAAAAACCTGGAGCTCACGGCATCTGCACGGTCGACCGGCAGTCGACCGGGAGCCGACCGCCAGTTATATCCCCAGTCGACCGGCAGTCGACCGGAGGTCGACCGACAGCCTAATTCTGGGCCAGTTTTCTGACTCCTTTCCTTTTAATTTCTGACCTTTCCCTGATATTTGTATACTGTTTTAGCTTTGTTTATGCTTCATACCTGTACTGCATGACTTGTTACCTGATAGATCTTGCTTTATTATGCTTCATGACTCATGTACATATTGCTATTCCATAACTTGTTAAATGTGAAGTATCACCACCCCTTCATGCTATCACTGAAACACCAAGCATGATATACCCGACTTATTATATAAAATAGACCAACTTACATTGGGGTCAGGGGGAAATATGCGGATATCGATATGTGTTCGTGTTTACAGTGGTTTTAGGTATATTGTACAATTATATTTCGGTCTAACCTGTGGTACTCCAGGGGACCGAGGGAGTGCTTGCTCCCTTTCCTGTTTACTGTCATGACAAGGGCATACATAAGACCCTCCTGTTAGGCCTTGCGGCTGGTTCCGTCTTCAAGCAACGGAACACCCTGGACCGTGGTCCCGGGCATGCACGGGACCCACTGTAAACATAGTTCGTCGATACAACCGCTGTTTCCAATAACAACCTTGCTTTACCAGGATATGGATCTATGTGCTCTGGGACGCTGGGTCACATAGCTAGATATCACAGTAAGACAAGTAATAATAATAAGACGTTAATTGTAGATTTATTGCATATGACCTTACCTTATTGAGTTTACATCACTCGTTATTCGTTGCTATTTATTTTTGCTTCATTATATCTATCCATGATTCTTCGTCACTTGGCTATCTTTTATTTGTTATTATATGTCTTGACCCTTTGGATTTGCATATTCAGATTCCGAGGCTTGGAACGAAGTGGAGCCTTCCACAGAGGACCGGGCCTATTTTTCTGAGCAGGCTGACCAGCTCTAGTCTCATCGTGCCGACTCTTCCTTTTGATTCACGGGATCTCCGTCCATACGTGAGCATTTTGTATTTTTGGATGTATGGTATTCATTTTGGACTTGGGTTGTGATAAAGGACACTTGTAAAGTGATTTTGCTTATCATAACCTGTATAACTTTGTATTTATATCTTGTAAGTTGGCATATGAATATACCACGCTTTGTGTTGTACTTGATACTTGTTGTACTTAATGCTTAGCGTATATACGTGGGGGCACCTTCTGACCTACGTATATGCGTTGCAGTGACGTCCCCGTATCCGTGGGATCGGGGCGTTACAATTTGATACTTTTGAGAGTCCTATTGATAAATTGGTAAGTTCTCATTTCTGTGGAATTGAACTCAATGAGGAATGTGACTTTAACCCTCAAATTTGTGATCCAGTTCAAATTCCTGAATCATTATGACTCCTGTTTTGTACCCAATTTGAGCAACATTTTAGAGTCAGTTTTGATTCTCATACCTGTCATTCCTGAACTTGAATCACCAATCATAGATAGTCACATTCCATCATTGGGGAATGAATGTGGACTTGAGTTTCATCTTCTTGATTTGGACCCACTTCCTGAGCCGATATCGACTCCGAACCTTTACTTGACTTGAGTCATTTTTCTGAGTCGATATTAGTTCCTATATTTCTGAGTCCAAATCTATCATTCCATTCTGGGACAAAGTTGTTGATAAATTTGACTCCGAAATTATTTTGAAAATTTGGAAATTAGATGGGGTAATACTATTAATAAAAATCATTCATATACATCATTCTTGTGGGTTGTATTCTTGAGATTTCTGGTGGGTTCCTCCGGACTCCACGCAAGAATTATTGGGCCGCCTTTCGTGGATCAATCAGACCGCCACGGAACCACCACCTTGAGGTGATTTTTCCTTCCCTCTCTATTTGTTTCATGCATACATATATCACGATGCATTGAGGACAATGCATGAGATAAGTGTGGGGGAGGGTTTACTAACTTAGAGTTTTTAGATTTTCTTTCTTTTACACTTCTTTTAGGATACTTTTAGAAATCTTCCCTTTATATAGAAATTTCTCTTTCTTTAAAAACTTTTTGAAATAAGAGACAAAGTTTTGATCTATTTTTAAGAAAATTAAGATGATCTTAGAAATTAAGAAAGCCTTAATTATGACATCTTAAACCTAGTCGAAATAATAGATCTTATTTAAAATTATAGGCTAAGTAAGATAAATTGGGGAGATAATTTTATCTTGAATTTTTTGCCTTAGATAGTATGCACACCGCACTTACACAATTTTTGAGATGGAAAAAAAGACCTAAAATGTCATAAAGTAAATAAAAAGAAAAATATATATATATATAAATAAAACATCACTTATTAAGCTGGATAACTATGCCTCAAGAAGCATGTTATTCACGCCTAACGGTGGTCAAAAGAATCAAATAATCCCCTTAGTTTTGTGGCCTTGTTTACTTGAGTCCTTAAACCCGAGAGATGTTTTCTCATCTGGTACCCTAGGACCTTCTGGTTTGGGAGTCATCGGTTATAGGCTCGCTACATGGGTAAACTAAGAAAGCCTAAGAAAACTAAGGGAAGGAAAATATATATATATAATATAAATGGCTTGATGGTTAGAGTTGAAATCCCATAAATCTTCACTATCACAAAGTGAATATTATTTAGGTTTTATGAAAGATAAATTATTCAATCCAATTTTGAATTCTTACCTTAATTGAAGACAAGATCTTGCATGGAGACTAAGTTTAAGAAAGAATGATTTTTGGTGGATTTATGACCTTAGATCGCTTATATTTTTGCAAAAATATTTCATAAACTTATCTCTTTCAAAATGCGTTTTAAAAATACTAACATTGTCTTCTTTCTTTATGGATTTTGTGGATGCAATCCGCTGAAAACTCTCAGGAGACAACACTCCTCCTCTAGGGTAACCTAGAGGTTTAACGGCTTGTTGCACACGCTCAATGCAATCGTGTCACCTGCGAAAGTGGTATAATAACTCTTGTAGTATAGTTTTTCTTTTCTTGTTTTGCTCGGGACGAGCAAAAGAATAAGTGTGGGGGTGTGATTAGTCTACAATTTCTGTATTATTTTATCGCATTTTCCTACGATTTATGAATAAATTGTCGGTCTAAACCGTGTTTTGGTCTTGATTGCAGGTAGATCCAAAGTTCAAGGACAAAGGGGTAATAAGAGCCTAATTAAACCTCTTTTATGGTAATTAATCCCGCATTACTTGGAGGCCAAGCCAAGGATTATCTAGAAGATTCATTGAACCTAGCCTCCTGCACATGTCAGACGAATATTCAGACGAAATTACCAGAAACCGAATATACTCTGACAAACCATGAAGACAGAGTAACAACCTGACAAAAACCAGGGATGTGGCTCCCTGGTATTGCCGCGAAAACGCGGCAATAGCCGCGTTTCGCGGCAAATGAGTGGAGCCACGCGTCGATTTTCGACGTGTGGCCCCGTCTCGTTCTGGATGCTTCCTGGGCCTATAAAAAACCCCTGCAGAGAGCCAGAACGCAAGCAGTCTTCGTTTTTAGGAGTAGGTGCAGATTTTAGGAGTAGTGTAGGTGAGTGTTCTTCATTTATTGTATTTTCTTTCTTTTTAGATCATTGTAGTAGGGCTGAGTGATTCATAGAGAGAGATAGAGAGGGATTGATGTAATAGATAGTGACAGTCTATGTAAAGATGCCTCCTTTCTCTTCCATTGTAATCTCCTTCATCTTCTACATGATTCTTGCTAACTTTTCTTCTCATGGCAATCTAACTACTAACTACTAACCATCTAACCACTTACTTGATAATCCACATGAATCGGGTAGCCTCTATTAAGGTCTTGTTCTTGCAAGAGCCATTGATGGCCAATGATGATGGGTTCTAACATCTAACTTGCTAACTTGCTAACTTGCTAACCAAGCTAACTCTCTTTTATTTTCATGCTTTTTTTAGTAGTGTAATGAGTGATGCTTGTGTTAGCTTGATCTTGATGCTTGTTTGAATGTGATGAACCATCTCCGTGCCATGCTTTGTATCGTCTCTTGAAGCCAAGGATTAATGATGGCCGAGGATCAAAATGTGAGGCAACTATCATGAAGATGTTGGCCCAATGGCCTTCCACTCTAGTTTTGATGATGATCAACTCATGTAGTTATGTTTACTAATATTCTTGTGTTCTAAGTTTCAGATCATTAACAGGATATTAGGTTGGTGATTAGCTTCAACAAGGAGTTTAGAAGCTATTCATGGTGATTCCAGGGCCAAAGCTTCAAGTTCACACTTTGTCTAGCCCATGGATGGAGTTTTGGAGCAAGTCTACTTGAAGATGATGATCGTCAAGAAGACTTAGGTATCCTAGTTTAGATAGAGTTTTTAGATCCATTTGTAAAGCTTAGTTTAGTTGATATTCTCAAGTGAACACAAAACACACATGTTTTATGATTTGATATTTGGTTTTTATGAATAGTTGATCAAAACAAGTTTACATATGTTATATGTATAGTAGATGTTTTCTATTTATACATACATGCTTTAACTTGGTAAACAAACTTATTTGATATCCCTATTCATGTTTTGGAAATATCAAGTTGACAAAATACAAGGTTTTGTTTTTGATAAAATTTGCAAGACTAAAAAATGAATTGATATGTTGATATATATGTCTTGAAATTTTTATCACAAGTTTGGTTATCAAAGTAAAATGATAAAACAAGTTTTATGGAATTTTCAGAAAATGATAAAATGTTTTTAGAAAATATTTTTCCAAATTTTTCTGACCTGGTTTTGTGCTGACAGGCTGGTCGGTCGACCGGGACGGTCGACCGCACCAAGGGCCGGTCGACCGGGCCGGTCGACCGACGTGCACAGACGTGCACGTCTGTTAGGCACAGTGGACGGTCGACCGAGCCGGTCGACCGGGTCTGAGAGCTCTGCTCTCGGTTTATTTCGGTCGACCGGGCCGGTCGACCGCCTTTGCCCAACGGTCACATTTTTGACCGTTGGCGGTCGACCGGACCGGTCGACCGGTGGCCTGTCAGGCTGCCACATCAGCCTAACGACTAGTTTTTCCTAGGGGCTATATATACCCCATTTCTCCATTGTTTTGGCTAAGATTTTTAGAGCTAAAAATTCCAGACTTTCTCTAGTGTTTAAAAGAGTTTAAAAGGGTTTTTAAGCCAAAAAGATTTCATCTTATTTGTTTTTGGGTTTTTGGAAAATCAAAGAAAGCTAGGGTTTGGGATTTTGATTTGATCTTTTATTTCTATCATATACAAGAGATTTCCCAAGTAGTTTTTCTTTGTTGCTTGTTTCCAAAAACACTTGTTTTCCACACTTGAGCTATCTTCTATCCTAAACTATTAGGATCTTGTTTTTGTGGAAAAAGATAAGAGAAAAAGAAAGAGAAGAATTTGAGGTTGTTTGTTGTAAACCTCTTTGTTGTAAACACCCTTTTATTTGTGAATCCCTCTTCGTAGAGGTGATCGGGTGATTGAGTTGTATCCCTCAAGTGTGAGGTGATAGTGTTGGTTGTGAGCCTCTTCGGTAGAGGTGTCGTGGATTGTGGTTGTTGTAGCCTCGGTGGCTTTGTAAGTTGAGAGAGGAGTTAGGTACTCCTTATAGTGGATTGGGAAATCCTACACGGTGGTGTAGGCGGGGATGTAGAGCAAGGTGCTCGAACCTCGAAACAAATCTTGGTGTTTGCGATTGCTCCCATTGCCTCTCTAACTCTCTCTCATTTACTTTGTGCAAAGCATCATACTTCATCTCATATCATACTTGCTTGTGTTGAGCATATTTCTTATTGCCTTGCATTAATTCATATAGCTATATCCTTGATTGCTTGGCTTGATTGTGTGTGCACATATTTCATATTGCTTGGATTGCTTGTGTGTGTGTGCCTAACTTGTACTCATCCAACAAGAGCTTCACATAGCGCCTCAACCCATTTCAAGGGGAATCAAGGGGAGTTAGTCCAGAGCCTCGCAAGGGGAATTCGGCTACACTTGTTGTATTGTATTAGTTTGTGCATAATTTGCATTAGCTTCCGCATTTAGCGCACTTCGTTGCATTGAGTTTCTTAGATTAGCAATTACACCTATTCACCCCCCCTCTAGGTGTTTTTCAATTGGCATCAGAGCTAGTGCTCCTGATACTTAGGCTTAACATCCTAGGAGTGAGATCCATTTGCTTGCTAATCTACATTTGCATTTGTTTGCTTGCACACATATAGTTTGCCATGGACTTCATGACCCCACCTAGCTTTGACCCTTCCAACATTGATGTTTGGAAGTATAGGATGTCCATGTACCTAAAGACCCTAGGCTTGCATGTTTTCCTTGCCGCCACCAAGAGATGTTATCTTGGTGATTGCAATCATATAGGGGCCAATGCACAAGCCCTAGAGGCCATTAGAAGCACTTTACCTAAAGATTATCTTTTATGTGTTTCTAACTTTGATTCCGCTTTTGCAGTATGGAACAAGTTGACATCAACCACCAACACCTCCAAGCTTCAAGTCCAAATCCAAGAAGAGGAATCTAGTGGAGAATCCAACTCTATATGCTACATGGTCAAGGGAATGACTCCCTTGAGGTACATTCGGAATCTCAACTAGATAGTAATGATTGTGCTAGTTCTTCAAGTGATGATATCGTTGATCCCCATGTTTTGAATGAAGAACTATCTATTGTTTGTGAAAAGTTAATTGAAAAATATAAGATTTTGAAAAAGAAAAGTCTAGATATTGAAAAAGAAAATAAAAGTTTGCATGCTAGACTTGATTGTGTTTTGCAAGAAAAGGTTGAGGTCTATAATGAAAGGGATTCATTGAGATCTCAATTGGAACTTGCTTTAAAAGAAAATAAATTTTTAAAGTCTAAAATGATTGTGAAATTCTTTTGAAGAAAAATGAAAATTTATCTTCTAAAGTTGATTTTGTTTTAAAAGAGAATGTTGTTTTGAAAAACAAAATCATTTCTATTTCCAATGATTTAAATGTTTGCTTAGAGAAAAATATTGTTTTGCAAAATAAGATTGATTCTCATGTTTGCCATGCTAGGGTAGTTTCACCTAAATCACCCATCGCATGTTCCACTTCTTCTATGCTCGAAAATGATATAAATTTGTTAAAGAAGAAAATGGATTGTTTGGGCTCCACTATGAGCCAATGTGCCATGAACCACTCACGGTTGGAAACCTTGGTTCGAAAGAAACAAGTTCCATCCTTTATGCATGCACACCCATCACGGCATACACATGCTCCACACGGACACCATCAACACATGTATGCTCATGTGTACTCATGTACACATTGTGGACGTAAGGGCCACCTTGCTAAATTTTGTTATGATAGATTACATACTCCTAATTTAGCAAAGAATTTTGTTTGGGTTAGAGAAGGTACTAACCCCCATGGACCCAAGAAGATATGGGTACCAAAGACCACCCCTCCTATTGTTTTTGATGTAGGTGTGGGCTCTCACATGACGTGAGAGTGATGACACCTTGGAGTGGATGCGTTCCGGACTTAAAGGAAATCAATTGGATGCATCATTTTCAAGGGAAGATTTGGTGGAGATGACACCATGTTTTGGAGACAAGAAAAGTTGCTTCTTCGGTTTTGGTAACAATCCTTTACTCCCATTTATTGTTTACTTGCTTTTCATGTTCATAGTTTATAGCATGTTTTTATTGTCATTGAATTAGTATGTTCATTCCATGTTTATTAGATCCTTGACATACATGTATAGTATTTGAGACACACATGCTTATATGAACCCATAATTAGTGTTCTCACTTTTGTTTGAGCTATAATGTACATCATGAATCTAATACATGTGAATTTACATAATAATCATGTTTTACTTTTATCATGATGATTTTCATATTTGTTTTGATGCTTCTTATTAAGATTACTTGTTTAGATGTTAGTTTTCATTAAGACTAGGAATTATACTTGTACATATAATGGGCCACAAATAAATCTATGTATGTTTGGGCTTGATTGCTTATTTGAACCCATTACATGTGTTAGTATAGTCTAGTTTTGATGATTCATACATTTCAAACTTGTATTCCATTTTTGAATTTGTTTTATGATTGTGTGTTTCACTTCATGTATATGTTTGTATTGCCAAACTTTAAGATATACATGTATACCCCTTGAGTCATTTGCCTTTCATGCAAATCTATATTTGGACTCAATTGTGTTTAAGGGATATGTATGTATACCTCTTGTATTAACAAATCATACATATACCTTGAAATGAAAATTGATTTAATGTAAAGATTTAGATTTTCATGCTTCGATGTTTTGTGTCAATATTTAACTTCATGTATATGTCCATCGTATCCAAACTATTAACTATACATGAGTATCCTTTTTGAGCCACGTGCCTTAATGCATATATTTTGTGGACTCGTTATGTTTTGGATATGTATGTATACTTTAGTTTGTATTAGACATACATATGCCTTGAAGATTAGATAGTTTTGATGATTTCGTGTTTTAAGGAATAATTGAGCTCAATGAAATATTTTTCATGATTATGATCTTCACATATTATTTGTACACTCATATCTATTGCTCATGTTTTGTTTCTCATGAGTTATGCTTTATTGGTTAGAGTGATGATTATCATGTGAATTTCATTTTTGTTTTATTCCTTGCTTGAAGGATTTCGTGCTAGTTAACAAGTTTTCCATTTAACTAGTTGCGGTGTTCTTCATTTTGGTAGTGATTTTCAAACAAAACTACATTTTCAAATCTATCTTTGAAAACCCCTACCATCCAAGGGCGGTAGGATGGGAGATCATGTTCATGTATGCCCTAAATTGAAAATCTTTAAAACTTGAATTATGATTGGGTGGTAGATAATATGATGTATACACTTGAACTTATTGTTATGTCAATTGGTATCATTGAACTCTTTCAATTGGTATCATTTTGATCTTCTTGTATACTCATATATGTTTTGTATGTATGTATGCTTTAAATTCCAAGTATATCAATTTCTATTGGTATCTATTTTTCATACATATATATATGTTTGTGTTATGCTAGTGCTTGAGTTTCAATTTTGTTTAAATTGATTACTTTTAAATTGTTATCAAGACTATGCATGAGTTTGTATTTCATAAAGGGGGAGAAAATATGATTTTGTATTTCAATTGGTATTTGTACTCCCACACTTTATGATTAAAAGTTGTTTATATGTTTTAAAATGAACAATTCTTACAATTGGTATCAATGTTTCTATGTAAAATCTTTTCAATTGATAAAATATTTACAATTGGTATTATATTTAAGAAATTCAAAATTTGCTTTGATTTCAAGATTCATGTTTAAGAATTCAAGACTTATATTTAATTACAATTGGTATTTCCAAAATTTTGTTTAAAGAAAATATTCAAAGTTTTGATTTGTATTTCCTATATGCAAGGAGAGCTTAACATCTCTCTTACATATAGATTCATGTTGAGTATATTATAAATTGAGGAGCTTGACAACTCTTCTTTATATGATATACGTGTGTAGGGGGAGCTTCACATCTCCTCTTATGCATTACATAATATGTGTTATATGAATTGGGGCTTGTCATCCCTTCTTCATGTAATGCATATGTGTAGGGAAGCTAACTTAGCGTCTTCCTTTTCATGAATGTATATAGCATATAACATATATTGATCCTTGTTTATTGGTATCAAGATGCGTCATTGACATATTTTCTAATTGATATCATGTTTGTAGTCACCCCTTATTGACTTTGTTTTTGTTTTAGACAAAAAGGGGGAGATCATTGTCTTTTATTGTTTGTTTGACATAAAGGGGAAGAAAGATTTTTACCCGTCATTTTATCTATGGTTTTGATTGTTTACCCCTTTGTTGATGATTGACAAAAAGGGGGAGAAGTATTTGAGTTTTATATGCAAGTATTTGAGTTTTATATGCATGCTTATGTTTATGCATATATTATGTTTTAATCTCAAGAATATTAAGTTTAATTGATTTATAGAGTTTGCTTTGTAATTGTTGTACTTGGTATCTAGAGTTCATATATGCTTCTTTATGTTTTTGCATATATTGAGTTCATGCATAAGCAAATAAACATAAATATATGAAAAATATGTATGTCTCTTGTTTAGAATCATAAGCTTTCATTGCATATTTATTTATTCATTTGTTATGCATGAGTTAAGGGGAGCTTCCTTGAAGCTTATCTTTAATCCATGCATATATAACTCCATGAGTTTTGTCATCATCAAAAAGGGGGAGATTGTTGGCCCAATGGCCTTCCACTCTAGTTTTGATGATGATCAACTCATGTAGTTATGTTTACTAATATTCTTGTGTTTCTAAGTTTCAGATCATTAACAGGATATTAGGTTGGTGATTAGCTTCAACAAGGAGTTTAGAAGCTATTCATGGTGATTCCAGGGCCAAAGCTTCAAGTTCACACTTTGTCTAGCCCATGGATGGAGTTTTGGAGCAAGTCTACTTGAAGATGATGATCGTCAAGAAGACTTAGGTATCCTAGTTTAGATAGAGTTTTTAGATCCATTTGTAAAGCTTAGTTTAGTTGATATGCTCAAGTGAACACAAAACACACATGTTTTATGATTTGATATTTGGTTTTTATGAATAGTTGATCAAAACAAGTTTACATATGTTATATGTATAGTAGATGTTTTCTATTTATACATACATGCTTTAACTTGGTAAACAAACTTATTTTGATATCCCTATTCATGTTTGGAAATATCAAGTTTGACAAAATACAAGGTTTTGTTTTTGATAAAATTTGCAAGACTCAAAAATGAATTGATATGTTGATATATATGTCTTGAAATTTTTATCACAAGTTTGGTTATCAAAGTAAAATGATAAAACAAGTTTTATGAAATTTTCAGAAAATGATAAAAGGTTTTTAGAAAATATTTTTCCAAATTTTTCTGACCTGGTTTTGTGCTGACAGGCTGGTCGGTCGACCGGGACGGTCGACCCCACCAATTGCCGGTCCACCGGGCCGGTCGACCGGTAGGCACAGTGGACGGTCGACCGAGCCGGTCGACCGGGTCTGAGAGCTCTGCTCTCGGTTTATTTCGGTCGACCGGGCCGGTCGACCGCCTTTGCCCAACGGTCACATTTTTGACCGTTGGCGGTCGACCGGACCGGTCGACCGGTGGCCTGTCAGGCTGCCACATCAGCCTAACGGCTAGTTTTTCCTAGGGGCTATATATACCCCCATTTCTCCATTGTTTTGGCTAAGATTTTTAGAGCTAAAAATTCCAGACTTTCTCTAGTGTTTAAAGAGTTTTAAAAGGGTTTTAAGCCAAAAAGATTTCATCTTATTTGTTTTTGGGTTTTTGGAAAATCAAAGAAAGCTAGGGTTTTGGGATTTTGATTTGATCTTTATTTCTATCATATACAAGAGATTTCCCAAGTAGTTTTTCTTTGTTGCTTGTTTCCAAAAACACTTGTTTTCCACACTTGAGCTATCTTCTATCCTAAACTATTAGGATCTTGTTTTTGTGGAAAAGATAAGAGAAAAAGAAAGAGAAGAATTTGAGGTTGTTTGTTGTAAACCTCTTTGTTGTAAACACCCTTTTATTTGTGAATCCCTCTTCGGTAGAGGTGATCGGGTGATTGAGTTGTATCCCTCAAGTGTGAGGTGATAGTGTTGGTTGTGAGCCTCTTCGGTAGAGGTGTTGTGGATTGTGGTTGTTGTAGCCTCGGTGGCTTTGTAAGTTGAGAGAGGAGTTAGGTACTCCTTATAGTGGATTGGGAAATCCTACACGGTGGTGTAGCGGGGGGGATGTAGAGCAAGGTGCTCGAACCTCGAAACAAATCTTGGTGTTTGCGATTGCTCCCATTGTCTCTCTAACTCTCTCTCATTTACTTTGTGCAAAGCATCATACTTCATCTCATATCATACTTGCTTGTGTTGAGCATATTTCTTATTGCCTTGCATTAATTCATATAGCTATATCCTTGATTGCTTGGCTTGATTGTGTGTGTACATATTTCATATTGCTTGGATTGCTTTGTGTGTGTGTGCCTAACTTGTACTCATCCAACAAGAGCTTCACATAGCGCCTCAACCCATTTCAAGGGGAATCAAGGGGAGTTAGTCCAGAGCCTCGCAAGGGGAATTCGGCTACACTTGTTGTATTGTATTAGTTTGTGCATAATTTGCATTAGCTTCCGCATTTAGCGCACTTAGTTTGCATTGAGTTTCTTAGATTAGCAATTACACCTATTCACCCCCCTCTAGGTGTTTTTCAGAAGAGGTTAGCATGGTTAGTGGAGCATTTAGTAGTTAGTTTCCATGAGTTTTCTTTTCTCTTGTTTTAGAAATTCTTTTCAAGCTTCTTTTCTCACTCTTCTATCGATGTTTTCTCCATCTTCTTAGTTCACCTTAGTTCCATTTTCTTTTCTATTGTTTTCCAAACCACTCTTCTATTTTGTTTTTACATCGCCGTTTCATCGCTCTCCTCACCTACCACATTCTGAATTTTCTTTTCCTTTTCTTTTCATTTTCTTTTTCATTCTTTCAACAAAGAAGAAGTGTTAACATACAACGTGAATAGAAACTGTTAATGCTTCTATCGCCTCCCTTCCCTGTAGATTCGACCTGTTGAGCCAATGCTATAACGAAAGCATCGAGGGTACATTAGCACATTCGAGCTTTTCATTGATTTTAATAATACACACTTTTGAGTGCTAGTTCCGCCCCGATCATTGCTAATATCGTTCCAGTCCTCAAGAAAAACGGGAAGATACGGATCTACATCGACTACCGTGATCTCAATACGGCTTGTCCTAAAGACGAATTCTCACTGCCCATCACCGATGTCATGATTGACAATACTTGTGGATTCGAAAGAATGTCTTTTATGGACGACTTTTCAGGGTATAATCAGATTAAGATGTACCCCGACGACGAAAAGCATACTTCATTCCGAACACCCTTGGGGGTATACTGCTACACCGTGATGCCCTTCGGGCTAAAGAACGCCGGAGCAACCATCAGCGGGCAATGAGCACAATCTTCCACGATCATCTCCGAAAAACGGTAGAATGCTATGTTGACGACATTGTTGTCAAAAGGCGCAGTAAGGATGACCATCTTCGTGATTTGAGAACGATGTTCGACATAGTGCGGGCTCATCAACTAAAAATGAATCCGACGAAATCCTTCTTGGGAGTGTCAAGTGGTAAGTTCCTTGGGTTTATTGTTACATCAAAAGGGATTCATCTTGATCCAGACAAAGTCAAAGCCATTCAGAGCATGCATCCACCAAGGAATCTCAAAGTGCTCAGAGGCTTGCAAGGTAGACTGGCTTATATTAGAAGATTTATCGCAAATCTCTCAGGCCGCTGTCAACCGTTCACCCGACTCTTGAAAAAGGGTGCCTCCTTCGCATGAGATCAAGCTTGTTAGAAAGCTTATGAGGATATCAAGACATATCTTACAAAACCCCCTGTCTTAGCGGCCCCCACATCATGGAAACCATTCTTGCTTTATGTGAAAGCTATGGACCATTCTCTTGGCGCCCTCCTTGCTCAAAAAGACGACAATGGTCACGAGCAGGCCATTTATTATCTGAGCAGGACTCTGATAGGAGCGGAATCTCGCTACAACCCTATCGAGAAAGAGTGTTTAGCTCTTGTCTTTGCCGTTCAGAAGACACGACATTATTTGGTCGGCCAAACCATACATGCCATCTCCAGAGTAAATCCTTTGCGTCTTCTCATGACGAAGACGGGATCATTGAATTCAAGATTAGCTAAATGGGCACTTCTTTTGTCTCAATACGACATGACCTTTATCCCTCAAAAGGCGGTTAAAGGCTAGGCCCTCGCAGAGTTCTTGGCTGCTCATCCAGTCCCAGAAAACTCAAAACTTCACGAAGATATTTCAGATGAAGTCTTCGAGTCTAATATAACCTCAGAGCAGGAAGTGTGGCAGATGTTCTTCGATGGAGCATCACGAATAGGCCCTAAGGGCAAGATCATTGCCGGAGTGGGGGTTGTGCTCATCTCCCCACAGAATCATGTCCTCCCTAGAGCATTTTCTCTGACAGAATCATGCTCCAACAATGTAGCAGAATATAATGCTCTGCTCATTGGTCTTCAGCTCGCCCATGGAATAGGGGTACGCTACCTCGAAGCTTATGGCGATTCAAAACTGATTATCAATCAGGTAAGGGTGAGTATGAGGTCTGTCATGAGGACTTGGTGCCTTATTACCACATAGTCATCGAGTTGGCTAATCTATTTGATGGCTTCTATATCGGGCACGTGTCTCGATCTCAAAACACCAAGGCGGACGCTCTTGCTGCATTAGCAACAACATTAGCCTTGCCAGTCGACACCGAGTATCACCTCACAGTGGCGACTCGACACCTTGTCTGCTCTAAACATATGTTAAGAACTAGAGAGGTCTATAATATCTCGACGAATCTTGAGCCGAAAGATTGGCAATTCCCTCTCATCGACTATGCTCTACATGGTCTGCTGCCAGACGATCCTAAAGAGGCGACATCTATCAGACGAAGGTCTCTCCGTTTCTACTACGATCCAACTTTGAAGACACTTTACCGTCGTTCATATGACGGTGTCCTCCTTCGTTGCCTTTCTAATGCAGAGGCACAGGAAGTGCTTAAAGAAGCACATGACGGCATTTGCGGAGCTCATCAGCCAGGTCCAAAACTTAAAGACAGATTGCATAGGCTTGGATACTATTGGCCAACCATGATAGCCGACGCCATCCAATATGCACGGAGGTGTAAAGCGTGCCAGATTCATGCGGACTTCATACACCAGCCCTCAGAGTTGCTCCACCCAACTGTTGCTTCATGGCCATTTGAAGCATGGGGAATCGATGTCGTAGTGCCAATTAGTCCCTCCTCGACAAGAGGTCACCGGTTTATCTTGGTAATAACCGACTACTTTTCAAAGTGGGCAGAAGCCATACCACTGGTTGAAGTCAAAACCTCTAAGGTGGTTAATTTCATCAAACACCATGTCATCCATCGATTTGGTGTTCATAGGCGGATCATCCATGATAACGGTCCCCAATTCATAAGCCATGTATTCTATCGGTTCTGCGATAAATACCGAATTCAGAATGCGACTTCAACTGCTTATAATCCCGCCGCTAATGACTTGGCTGAAGCATTTAACAAAATGATCATCAAGCTACTTAAGAAGTTCGTCTCCTCGAATAAGCGAGATTGGGACGAAAAGCCTGGTGAATGTCTTTGGGCCAACCGAACCACGGTTCGAATACCGACAGGCAATACGTCTTTTCCCTGGTGTACGGGTGTAAAGCGGTCATCCCGTTAGAAATCCAAATGCCGTCGATGTGAGTCGCTTTAATGACTAAGATCACATCAGAAGATAATAATCAGTTGCGTCTTCAAGAGCTCGAAGCCCTAGATGAGAAGTGACTTCAAGCTCAGCAACACATCGAGTTGTATCAAGCTCGAATCTCAAAAGCCTTTATAAAAAGGTCAAGCAAAGAGTCTTCCAGAAAGGAGATTTGGTTTTAGACGTCAGACGACCGATGATTATGACGCACAAGACCAAAGACAAATTTCTGCCTAAATGGGAAGGACCGTTTGTAATAGAAACAGTCTATTCAAACGGAGCATACCGTCTTATGACTTCAGACGACAACTTACTAATGATGCCGATCAATAGCAAGTTCTTAAAGAAGTATTATCTTTGATTAAGGATCCTTACCTCTGTTCAAGACCTTCATATCCAAGATACATGCAAAGAGAGCCTTCTCTTCCTCTAAGCGAGATCATACAACCATAAACTAGTAGGAACCTGATCGTACACTGGTTGCCCCAAAGGAGAATCAAGGTTACACATACGCTAACAAAATGATCCAACACCTTAACGGTTAAGGATAGAGGAAAATGTTGGCCTTTAAGCCCAACATGATTCCTTGACAACTCATCATACTGAGGGGAATAGCATGGCTAGCCCGACTCAAACGTTAGTTAGTCAAGGCATATCAAACCCGTTAACAGCTGAGGATTTGCTAAAAATCCTAAGGGACCTGTTCCCATTTGATTCCCTCTCTAAAATCACTTACCAATTCTCATCCATAGAATGGTAAGACCACATATACATTTCGCTGTTACGTTAACACTAAACCTATGACAGTGATTTCCTCATTTCTCCCCGTGAAAACGAGACCTTTTTCCCAATTCCATCACCAACATTTTGGGCTTGGTAGCGTCTCAACCAGTTATGTCATTGCGACCTCTGAACTGGCGGCAGCCAAGTCTCAATTTCGAGCTTGTTGACATTTACAAAAGACAAGTCTCAATCTTGAGCCTGTTGACATTTACAAAAGACAGGTCTCGATATTTATTGACATTTACAAAAGATAAGTATCACCCTTTCAGTCCGACAAGGACTATTTGGGCTTGGTAGCGTCTCAACCAGTTATGTCATTGCGACCTCTGAACTGGCAGACAGCCAAGTCTCAATTTCGAGCTTGTTGACATTTATAAAAGACAAGTCTCAACCTTGAGCCTGTTGACATTTACAAAAGACAGGTCTCGATACTTATTGACATTTACAAAAGATAAGTATCACCCTTTCAGTCCGACAAGGACTATTTTGGGCTTGGTAGCGTCTCAACCAGTTATGTCATTACGACCTCTGAACTGGCAGGCAGCCAAGTCTCAATTTCGAGCTTGTTGACATTTACAAAAGACAAGTCTCAACCTTGAGCCTATTGACATTTACAAAAGACAGGTCTCGATACTTATTGACATGTACAAAAGATAAGTATCACCCTTTCAGTCCGACAAGGACTACCTTTAGCTTGGTAGCGTCTCAACCAGTTATGTCATTGCGACCTCTGAACTGGCAGGCAGCCAAGTCTCAATTTCGAGCTTGTTGACATTTACAAAAGACATGTCTCAACCTTGAGCCTGTTGACATCTACAAAAGACAGGTCTCGATACTTGTTGATATTTACAAAAGATAAGTATCACCCTTTCAGTCCGACAAGGACTATTTTGGGCTTGGTAGCGTCTCAACCAGTTATGTCATTGCGACGTCTGAACTGGCAGGCAGCCAAATCTCAATTTTGAGCTTGTTGACATTTACAAAAGACAAGTCTCAACCTTGAGCCTGTTGACATTTACAAAAACAGGTCTCGATACTTATTGACATTTACAAAAGATCAGTATCACCCTTTCAGTCCGACAAGGACTATTTTGGGCTTGGTAGCGTCTCATCCAGTTATGTCATTGCGACCTCTGAACTGGCAGACAGCCAAGTCTCAATTTCGAGCTTGTTGACATTTACAAAAAGACAAGTCTCAACCTTGAGCTTGTTGACATTTACAAGACATTATTGACATTTACAAAAGATAAGTATCATCCTTTCAGTCCGACAAGGACTATTTGGGCTTGGTAGCGTCTCAACCAGTTATGTCATTGCACCTCTGAACTGGCAGGCAGCCAAGTCTCAATTTCGAGCTTGTTGACATTTACAAAAGACAAGTATCAATCTTGAGCCTGTTGACATTTACAAAAGACAGGTCTCGATACTTATTGACATTTACAAAAGATAAGTATCACCCTTTCAGTCCAACAAGGACTACCTTGAGCTTGTAGCGTCTCAACCAGTTATGTCATTGTGACCTCTGAACTGGCAGACAGCCAAGTCTCAATTTCGAGCTTGTTGACATTTACAAAAGACAAGTCTCAACCTTGAGCCTGTTGACATTTACAAAAGACAGGTCTCGATACTTATTGACATTTACAAAAGATAAGTATCACCCTTTCAGTCCGACAAGGACTACCTTGAGTTTGGTAGCGTCTCAACCAGTTATGTCATTACGACCTCTGAACTGGCAGGCAGCCAAGTCTCAATTTTGAGCCTGTTGACATCTACAAAAGACAAGTCTCGATACTTGTTGACATTTACAAAAAACAAGTATCACCTACTTTGAGCCTGGTGGCTTCTCAATCGGTTATGTCATTGCGACCTCTGAACCGGCAGATAGCCAAGTCTCACTATTCAATCCAGCAAGGACTATGTTCTCAAGTGGCTGCAATACAACTTGAAAACGGCAACTCGGCAGATAAAACAAATTGGAGATTCGACAGGGAGTCAAACAAAATTATTTTATTGAGTCCGAGAAGAAGGGATACATGAAGGCACATATGTTACAAGCTATGAGTGTGCGTCATAAGATCTGATCCGTTCTTCAAGAAAGGCCAGCCTTGTCTTCCTATCATCAGCAGCCGGACAAGCGCCTGCGACCTTAGCTCAGCCTCATTAAAACTCACCGTCTGAGCCAAGCGAGCTTCAACCTCAATCAAGGTTGCCCTCTGAGCTGACTCCTGCCGCGAGAGTTCGTCACTCTGAGCCTTAAGCTGCTCAAGCCCTGCAGTCTCTTCAAAACGCACTGGTTCAGCCTTGGATAAAAGAAGATTAGCCTTCCTAATCATCTCCTTGGCCTTTTCATTTTTATCTTCAGCGTCAAGGAGAGCACTGTTGAAGCATCTCTATGGCGTCCCCGAGCTTTACCTTCCTTGTTTCCAAGGATCTCAAGTCTGAAGAAATGGCCTTAGCGGCTTCCCGAGGGCAAGATGGGCTTCATGCATTTGAGCGATAAGGTGCGCAAGCTGCTCATCAACCGAAGACTCCAGGTACGAATGGCTGAGACGGCACCATTCTTCTACGTCCCTCTCAAATTGGTCTACCAGAAGTTCTAACGCAGCGGCCTGGTTATCCCCTCCAAAGTCCGGATATTCCTAATACTGCGGGAGAGGACCACCTTTAAAGTAGAAAATGACATAGTCGAGCATTTTAAGACCAGATCGATGGATCGCTTCAAGCCCTTATAAAAGCTGTCGACTATTTCAGCTACAAATTCATTTTCAGCCTCAGCCACTCCTGGCAGATGGGCAGCCTCAGAAGATTCCACCGGCCTTGTTGACATTACTATGAAGGAATAGTGGAAGCACTGGCTGCACCAACATGAGAGGTCATCGGTGATTTCGGAGGAGTCTTCATAGAAACCAGAACACTAGCCACAACTGAGGTCGGACTAGTGACTACTTCCGGCTGAACGGGTTCAACCATCAGCGTCGGGGAAGTAGGACTTGTAATCACCCTCAGCTCCGCACCTGGCAAAACTGATGGCACCTCACTCGTTGATATAGTTGAAAGTGAAGTTGACTCAGTGACTATCGTCCCCTCAATCTCTGTTCCCCTGGCCGATTCAGGCTGATAAGAGGTTAGGTCACCATACAAAACATCCAACTCAGTAGCATCTGCCGCGATCGAAGTGCTCATGTCACCCCTGGATCCCTCAGGAATACATGTGGGCTTTCTTGAAGTTGACGCACCCAGAGGCAGAACACCTGCAGCAAGACTGTGTTTAGGCAGGACACAACAAATAGCAAGAGTCAAAAGGGTTAAAATCATAACAAAAGATAATGTCGCCTCAATTGTCTTGGGGGCTACATCAGTCTCTATGGGCTCCATCGGAAAATCTTTGGCGGAGTCAACACGAATAGTCAGCCCGCCTTCGCTTGCCGAACCCCTCCGTGGTCCACCCAAAGGAGCTAGAAGCTTCGGAACTTCCTTTCGAAGCCCTGGCGCCCGAAGAAGGACCAGCATCAGCTGCGTCATCTCCGGATCCTTCTGAGACGGCGAAATAGCCAGCCTCATCGCCCTCCTTATAAGTAAATAAGGGATCATAATGCTCCCCTTGTTCTCCAACAGCTTCAGCTCTCGGGCTTCTCACCGCCTCGGTGCCTGAATCACAAAGCAATTAATATGCTGTCCCGAACACATAAAAAGTATATTACAAGAACGAAGCTGATCTTACCCGGGTCCGGAGCGACTTCGCCAGTAGTCGGTTTGGGAACCAACAATTCAACTACTAACGGGGCAGGAGGAGGAAGTACCGCAGAAGGTTCGCCCTCTGCAACAACCGTAGGAGCGTGACGCCGGGGCTTCTTCACCAACTGCTTCCTACGAGATCCACCCTCCCGCTTCTTTTGAAGTGGACGTCAGGATCCTCTTCTTCCACTTCTTCTACATCAGCACATTCTATGGGGGCCGTCCCCATCACACCAGAACAAGCTGCAGGAGTCTCGGCACCTGTCTCCGCTTAGAAGCGAGGACTTTCCGCATCCGAGGCTTCGCTGTCATCGACAACAACGAATTCTTCTATGCCCGGGACGCGAACCCTCTTACCGTCCCTCTTCTCAGAGACCTTCCGCTTTAGCCGCTGAGAAATTAATTTCACATCAGAATTGTTAATAGTGAATCCGGGGGGTGTGGAGTTGGAAGTTGCATACCTTGGGAGAAGCTCAGGGTCATTAGAAGGTTAGGAGTCCTCAATGGCATACGTAGCCGCGCCTCGGTATAGCGTGCAATGAAGAATCGCCAGGCACGGGCTCCATCAATGAGGCTCCGCATGAAAGCCAGATTCAGATTTGGGTTGCCCACGTACAGTTAGTCATATCCAAACTGTCGAGCAAACCGACTTGGAACATAAGGCTCCAAGTAGCAGGTATCCCGCTCCGGTATAATAAATGTGAGGGCCGAATGCTGACCAGCCACTCAAAAATTTCCCGGCTCAGCGATGACTGCCCTTCCCCACGTCTTTGAACTCCTCATCGTAGCCTGCATCCCGAATACGGGGGAAACAGCGGAAAAGACTATAGACGTCATAGCGACGCACCAATTTACGGGCCCAGCCACGTAAGTTTTTGCCAGGAACATCCTTCGAATCGGCGGAGAAGCGCCATTCGAACACCTTTAGGGGGCTCCTCTCCAGCTTCAATCAAAGAGGGACAGTGAAGGACGAACCACGCCGTTAAATAAGTGTACGGCAGACCTATCCTGGGATTGGGTCCATCGCGAGGTGAAATGGTCCCCTTTCCACGCTTCGTCGTTGGCGGCCTGCAAAAAGCCTCCGTTAAGGCACAAAGGCCTCTCTGGATACAACACACCATGGCCGGAAGAAGTCCCAGAGAACGACCATGGACTAGACGAACAGCAGGCAGCAGGACATTCGGATGAATGACGTCGCCCGAAGAAGACAGCACCACGCACCTCGTCAGCCAGACTGTCAAGAAGCCAGCCAGCAGTGCCTTCCGGGACATCGGCCGACGAGCCTGGTGATGGAAACTCCGAAGAACATCACTTTTTTCATAGGGACCGTCATCTTCTTCCACCACTAGATCCCCTTGAGAATGCTTTTGCATCCGGCTAAAGATGTCTTCGTCATCGACTCCACAATGAGCCGCTTCGGGAGTGTTCCCCATATCTGGGAACAAATAATCTCTCCAGCTTTTCAAGCTGCATGAAGTTCCCTTGCTGCTTCCATGCATGCTGGAACAAATGTACAAATGGCATATCAACTCCCGGTAGGTCTCAAACAAGGCGGGCTCCTACTTCTCCAGAAGTGCCAATTTCGCGCACACACGGGAAGTATTCTTCATATGAGTAAGATCCCAAGGGCAGAGCAGAGACTTCCCACATCTCATGCAGAGCCATACTCAGTCGCCAACAGGGGTGAAGAAAGTCCCGGTAGCCGGGCAGTACAACTCGAAGATGGCGGAAGAAGCACGCTACGCTCATCTGAATGCCGTAGCAGGTCGCCCTGACGGCCTCATGAAGGTTCAGCCTCTCCAGATCCTCCTCGAAATGAGCAAGGATGTATACAATTAAATCCCTACACCATGCCTTCGGAGGGTGAATCCAGCCTGGAGTTCTAAAATCGGTGGCTGGATAATTCCCATGAACTTTAAAGAATGATTGCCAAAAGTCTGCGCCACTGCAGGATTTCTCCCACTGGAATCTGTCGCAATACATTCCCAGGATGTAGGCCCATTATACAACGAGGAGGCCCTGCTCTTGCATAACCAGGAGAATGAAGCATCAATTTCCCTACATGGACGGATTCGGTACTCCGGCTCAGTTCCCATGACATCTTCCAAGCTTGCGTCACGCATTCGAAGGAAGACAAAGAAAAATGCCGCTTGCTAGACGGAAGATAGAACTTCTCGCCATCCAACTGAAAAATCCATTGCCCCTCCCCGGTCAGCAGCTGGCGATCAGGGTTTGGTGTCGCGTCCCCGAACATGAAGTCGGGCTTCCTATAGGTTCGACGGTCAAAATCCTCAAGAGGAGCCGTAGTCAGAATGCTCCTCATGGTGCGTTGCTCCCCACCATAAATAAGCGTGTTTCGAACGAGAGAGCTCCGCTTACTAAACAGAGAAGAAGCCTGCCCTTGGAATTACAGGCTGACATTGCCATCCAATCCCCTGGTCATCCCAAATAGACTGTTCAAAGGACCAGGAGTATAGTGCACTGCAGGAACAAAGAGAAACTATGATTAGTTCATCAGCCAAATAAGGGCTAAAACAAAGAAAGCAAAATTTGACAAGGTATGCCTCGCTCTCTAAGCGAAGTTGGCCTAACGATAGCTTTGCCCCGAAGCTTAGCTTCGCAGCTGCAGTGTAACTCCGCATCCCACACGGGGGCAGGATGCAGGAAAATATCCAAGTGTTAGCTTCGCTCTGGGAGCTAGCTTCGAACAACAGGATGCGACAAAGCCTCAAAGGCTAACTTCGTCAGAAGGACATTACGATCCTGTTCTGTCAAATTTCAAAGGATAGCTTCGCATCCTGTCATTCAATAGGATGTGAACCACCTAAGGGATAGCTTCGTTTGGAAGCTTAAAGAAGAACTCTTTAGTTCTTGCATTCCCGATCAAGAAATCAGGATAAAATCAGGGAATTGGACTCCCTAAAATCACAAGACCATGATTGATCGTCCTGAATTCATTTAAAGATAGCCAGAGATCGGCTTAAAGCGAGAAATGGCAATCTCTCTCTTAAAGGAAAAATCCCTACCGGCGATCGGTCGTTCGATGACCGGAGGAGGAGAAGGACCTTCCGTTGCAGAGATTGCGACCTCTTTTCCCGCTCGTCTCTTGGGAGCCATTGAAGAACTGTGGAAGTTCTTGAACTCTTGAATGAAGAAGAAGAAAAAGAAAAAGAGTCAAGTGCTCTGAAAAATTCAAAGAGAAGTGATGACTTTCTCTCTCAGCCGATCGGGCTTTTATAGGCCGATGATCGCTTGAAACGACGCCTCGAAAAGAGCACAGGCTGTCGTTTCAAATTAATTTGAAACGGTGCCTATAAGCACCTTCCCTAGGAGCGCTGATTCAGCCCCACTAAGGGCTAACTCCGCTGCAAGTCAAGTGCTGACTTAGCGCGACGTATCGATAACTTTGCCATAAAGCTGCCTTAGCTCTGCTAAAAGCATAGTCCGAACTTCGCGAAAAATTCATGCTAGCTTCGCTAGAAGCTCGTTCATGATCCAGAAAGGATTTTGTCTTTAACTTCGTATGAAGTCTAGCTCCGCCGGACCAATTCAAAGTAAAGGATGAGCAAAAACTGAACTTTTATTGATTTAAAAGGGAAGGTACATTGATACTATTACATCAAGGTTGTGTTTCATACAACAGAATCATTTTCTCAAAAGGCATACAAGTGGTCCTATATACTTCCAAGCCAAACAACTGGACATGAAAGGCCTTCCTCCTGCACAAGGCCGTAATCCTTCGCATAATGGTAGATGGTGCCACCAGGACAGATGTGCCACCAGGAAGTTAAACCTTCCGTAATCAAAATTGGCAGAGGACTGATCGCCACCAGCAGGTTGGATCTTCTTTGATGAAAATTGGCAATGGAAAGATCCGCGACCTTACATGTGACGTCCGCTTTCCCGAAGTGGATCATCTCGGATAAGCGGCTACCAGTCTCGCCTCGAAGTGGATCATCTCGGATAAGCGACTGCCAACCTCTTCTGAGAACACACGTCAGCTGCTCCAGTTGTTCCTCCTTCTTAGGATTTAAAGTTTCAACTGGAAAAGCAAGAGGCAACTTTTTGGTTTCTTTCATCAAGTCACAAGATTGGCGAACATAGCTCACTGCGATGCAAACTAAAACAAGTTAGCAGTAAGTCAAAGGAAAAGCTGCAAAAGTGCTAAGTCAAATTCTTTGGGGCGAAGCAATTTAAGTCCGATTCAGTTGCAGTTTAACAATGAATTCCAGTTTCAGTTAAGCAGAGGATAGTCTCGCTTGCACAGTGATGATGGGCTAGCTCAGCATAAGCCAAGTCTTAACCTCGCCTATATGGCTAAGCCAAACTGATCTTAAGGGACACAGTCTTAGCCCCACCTAGCATGCAATTATCTTTCTTTGTTCGAAGATAGCTTCGCGGGAAGCTGGGAAACAGGGATGAAACCCTTCTTTGCAGATTAACAAAATCCCTGAGACAGCTATTAAAGCTAAATTAAGGAGTTAAACTCCCTAAAGGTAATCAGTCTATTGGTGAAGCCTCTGGATGACCGAGACTTACCGGTCCTTGGCCGGGTAATAACCAGAGTGGGCATCCCCACTAGTTCAGAGACCTGAGTATCTCTTTCAACCAAGAGAAGAGAAGAGAAAAAGCAGACCACTTCTCTTCAGAGGACCTCAGGTGTCCTATTTATAGGCCTCACGGCCTGAGCATTGCCGCCTCAAGCGTGGAAGCACGAGCGCATATAAGGCATTTATTGTGCCTTGAAAAAAGGAACGGTTTCCCTTGGAACTGTGAAAAGGAAGAAGCGTCTCCCTCATAAAGGCATTTATGATGCCTTGAAGAATATCTTCCCTCGGAAATGCACAAAGGAGAATATCTCCCTCGATTAATGCGAGAGAAGTCATTCTGACCTTGAAAAAGGAGTAATCCTTCTCGT
Organism: Agave tequilana; assembly: GCA_038442645.1. Classification (NCBI taxonomy): domain Eukaryota; kingdom Viridiplantae; phylum Streptophyta; class Magnoliopsida; order Asparagales; family Asparagaceae; genus Agave; species Agave tequilana. The sequence goes on along the minus strand of JAVJIF010020359.1, from coordinate 74,942 downwards.
GATTGACCCACAGCAGTTAGCCTCAGGAAAGGGAAGATGTTCCAAAGCGAACTTATTCCAGGAAGCCCCGACGCGAAGCAACTCAGAATTGTGAATGTACACGATTCTTCAGCGAATTTATCCTAAAGCAGGATTAAAAGCGAAGCTGAACTCAACCACCATAGCGACGTTCGTACTTCACATACCACCGATCAAAGAGTTCAAAGTATTTCGAAGTCTGAGCCATTCAGACTTTCGAGAACTTTGAAGGGGGTCTTGTTGATACTTAAAAAGACAAGATTCTTTCTGGCCTGAACAATGTCTAAACTTGTTGAATTTACAAAAGACGAGTGACAGACAAGCTAACGACCAGTTTTCACCCATCTTCGAGCGACAAGGAAGCAAGTTGGACTCCACTGATCCATCAAGCAGACAGTAAGCCCGGATTGCCTCTAAACAGACCTCAACAGGTCTAAGATGCTAGCACTTAGCATCACATGAGCCCAAAGGGATAGCCTCGCCTGAGAGGCAAAGATCATTCAACTTCGCCTTGAAGCCATTCAAAGCTCCGCCAGGAAGCTAACTTATAGCTTCGCCTGAATTGCTGAAGCACAACTCCGCAGAGAGAGTTAGCTCCGCCTGAAGCCACACGCAACTTCGCAGAAAGGGTATGCGGTAGCTTCGCCACAGACGACATCTAGCTCCGCCGAAAAGCTTTCTTCTAACTTCGCCAGATACTGCCTCCAGCTCCGCTGTGAGTTTAAAGCGGGCAGCGCCGCTGCTGGTCTGCTATGGTCAACTTTTGACCAATCAAATCTCCAGATGAGGTCAGATCTAATCGGGATCAAGATCAAATCCAATCAAGATCAAGTCTGAGATCAAATTTGGCAGTTGATTGCCACAATCTCTTGACTCTTCTAAAACGAGTAAGAGGATCAGGAGAGATCTTTCAATTATATGGAAAGAATCAAAACGGATCAAGAAGATCAACCGACCTGCCATTTCTAGCTTCGCAGAAGCTGATCCTAGCCTCACAACAAGGCTACTTTCTAGATTTAAACTGATTTGATTCAATATGTTTCTATATTTTCAAGGGACAATTATACCCTTGCTCTCCTTATAAATAGCCCACCATGGGCACAAGGAGGACAGACGAACGCACTGTAATACCCCGTTTCCGGAATACGTACTTAGTTACGTATTCAGATTTTCAGTCGTACTTTTTCGATTTGTTTCCTGTATTTATTCTGTATGATGAATTCCTTATATGATTGTTTTTGTTTTGGATTTGGATTCGTGGACACGGAGTCAGCCCTAGTCTGAACCGAAGGACCCGATCCTAGTATATTACCCGATTTGGCCTTTCCGGTGTTTAGATTTGACCGATTTCAGTTCCAAAGATTATTTTCCAATATTTTAGATTTTATATGATTTTCTGGAATTATCTTGGATTAAAAGGAATTTCTCCAAAACGGTGTCGGCCAGTGCCGCTGACCGATTCCCGGATTTTTAATTCTCAAACGGTTTAGAATTTCATGATGGTTCTTTAGACTTTATTTCTCGGAATCATATTTCTGCTTATATTCTTTTTCTGAGAATTTTATGATTTTATGAAAATTCTTTCGGAGTCGGTAAATCACTGATTCCGGGATTTTTAATTTTAAAACTATACAGTATTTCTTCGAACGGATTTCGCTATTGGTCTTTATATGTTATTCTTGATTTTTGGTAAAATTTTCAGATCATTCCGAAGTAATGGAATTTCGGGCATTTTTCCGATTTTTGCAATTCCTATTTCCACCTAGATTGCCACCTCATTTCCCACTCAACTTCTCACCTAACCCCACTAACTCTCTCTCCTTCCCTTAGCCGGCCAAGTGGCCTTGTGAGGGACACCTCACCTCCCTTTTTGCAAGAAAACCCCTTGCATCTATCCTTTTTGCACTCACTTCACAAAATCCCCATCATATTTATTCATTTCCTTTTGCAAATCACTTTTTCTCTTCCACTTCAGCAAGAGAGAAACTCTCCCCCAAAATCCCTCTCTTCCTCCACCAAACCCTAATCCAAAGAACTCCCCTAGACTCTTCCACCTCCACCTCAAGACTTCAAGAGTTCAACTAGGGCTTCATCACAAGGACATCACCTTCAACCATCAACCCCAAGGCTACACCAAGAGCTACTCCTCCACTTCAAGCTTCAACAACACTTGGTGGATTGAAGCCATCATTTTCTCCATTTGATCAAGCTTCCAATTGGACCCATCCAAGTGAGTATCTTTACTCACCAAGACCTAGTTAACTCCTTATATACTTGTGATGGGAATTCTTGAACACTTGCACCTTAAAAATCCCATTTTAGGTTATCAAACTAAAGATCCAACCTTTCCATGTAAATATCTTGACTCACCAAGACATGTTTCCATTCCTAGTATACATGCATCCCCATATCTTGTGCTCACATGCCATAAAAATCACATTTTTACCATCTAGAACAACCCCTAAGTTCTGTTCTGTAAACTGCTCCCCGACCAGTATTAGTCGACTTGACCTAGAACCTAGTCGACTAGAACACTTAGCTGAAACTTAACTTTTCTGGAAAACACAGTATTAGTCGACTTACCCCAAATATTAGTCGACTAATCTTCCCTGGAAATAAATCTCAACTCTCTGGAAACAACTATTAGTCGACCCCTGATTTCACCTAGTCGACTAACCTTTGTACCTGGAACTTAATCAGTCACTGGAACACTGCCTTAGTCGACTAGACCCCTATTACTAGTCGACTGGAGACCCCTAGTCGACCAACAACTTGACCCTAGTCGACTAATTTTCCTGAACCAGAAAACCCCAACTTTCTGTATCACAGACTTAGTCGACTTAAGTATCTGTTAGTCGACTTGACTCTTCTATTAGTCGACTACTCCCTTGACCCTAGTCGATTAACATTTCCTGAATCAGAAACCCAACTCTCTGTTACACAGTTTTAGTCGACTGTACCCTACTGTTAGTCGACTAACCCTTCTATTAGTCGACTAACTCTTCTACCTAGTCGACTAATTCTGCCTGGATGTCTTTGATGATTTCTTTTCTAAAATTGGATCTTGTCGTTGGTTCATGTGTTGTGCATTATGGTTTCTTGTACTTCATGACTGGTACTTTAGGACTTATTACTTGTTGGATCTTACCTCATATTACTTCACGATTTGTCAAGTAACATTATCAACCACTTGTCAACTTTATGTTCTCTTTAACACATGTATATCAACTAACCATGCCACCACCTTGCTAGACCCTATTGTTATGACATGACTGACCCGGCCTAATTATCAATCTATTGTTATGCTTTAATTTTGGTATACACCACCACCTCGTCATGCTATCTCTTAAAACCAAGTATGATACACCGATTCTTATAATTATCACGATAACGGGAATGTAGTCCCTGATTACTGTTATGATTACTGTTATGATTACTTTTGGGGGGGGACCTTGCGTCCCCAAACCGGTCCCAGGTGGTGGGAACCGTTGGACCAATAGACTGGTCCCCGGTGCATGTGAACAAACCGGTCCCAGGTGGTGGGAACCGTTGGACCAATAGACTGGTCCCCGGTGCATGTGAATCACTATATGATATTTGCGGCGGAAGTTATAGGGGGACTTGCGTCCCCAAAACCGGTCCCAGGTGGTGGGAACCGTTGGCCAGAAAACTGGTCCCCGGTGTATGAGTACCATTATAAGAAGCTCTACCAGTTTCCCATCTACTTCCGGTAACAACCCTCGCCTAGCTATATATGGATGTATGTGTGTTGGGGTGCACACCTGGACACATACCGAGATATATGGGTCAGACGAGTAATAATAATAAGTATTCCTGTTATTCCATTGTTTGCACTTGGATTACGATAATATGAGATAAAGGTATATAGATGAGGGTTTCCTTGTTTGGATTATTCCTTCGATGTACTAGTCTCATGGAGTCGTAATCTGAAACCATACAATCAGATTGTTCACCCTGAGTCCTGTTATGATACATGTCATGTTATACCTGCTATGTGTGTTATGATCCCGTTATGTATTCCTGATTGACTATCATATGATTTGCAACTCTGATTCTATACGCTTGGATATTCGGTGGCATGAGATAAGGGTATATATATGAGGGTTTCCTTGTTTGGATTATTCCTTCGATGTACTAGTCTTATGGGACCGTGACCTAAGCGTATAAAATCAATCTTGCATATACTCAGCTTTACCCTGGATTTCCTGATTTATGATACTTATGTTGTACTCGTTCATACCTTCTATATTTGTGTTCTAACCCTCCTGTCTTCTGTACTTGACACTTATACTCATCTTGGCTCGCCACCTGGCATTATATCATACTCGCCTGGGAGTTTCATGACTCCCCTGGATTCTCATGTCCAGGTCATGGAGCTTGGAGCGTGAGGATTTCCCCCTGTTGTTGATCAGAGTAGTGCGGCGGTAGCGTGGTCTCTCCAGTTACCTCGTGAGCACTCTTTTGTACTGTTCATATACATGTATCTTTATGTTGTCCATACATGTATATCTTTTGTATTCCCGCATTTGCGCATCAGTGATATAATATTATTGTAATATTGGATCACTTCTGGTGATAACTCTGTAATTGTATTTATGTGTTGGAATGTATAATGCACCATTTGCTTCCGTACTCTGATTCTTGTCTGTACTGATGCTTAGCGTATATACGGGAGGGTAGTTCTGACCTACGTATATACGTCGCAGTGACGTCCCCGTATCTGTGAAATCGGGGCGTTACAGGTTGGTATCAGAGCTTAGGCTCTAACTTCCTCAGTACGTCCAGACGGCAAATCAATGGTAAAGAGATTTGCAACTGGAATACATGAGTCTTGGTTATACATTCCAACTACAAGTGCAGAGTTATCTATTTCTTGACTATCTTTCTTTGACTTCTAATCCTTCCTTGACTATCTTCCCTTTGATTCCTAGATCCTTTCCATATCCTTTCCCTGTTTTGGTTTTATAAAGCCTTTATTCCAGCCCTTGTCCCCTTTGTGTTCAATTTACCCTTAACGAAATTGCGAGGACGCAATTTTTTGTAAGGTGGATGGATTGTAATACCCGTTTCCGGAATACGTACTTAGTTACGTATTCAGATTTTCAGTCGTACTTTTTCGATTTGTTTCCTGTATTTATTCTGTATGATGAATTCCTTATATGATTGTTTTTGTTTTGGATTTGGATTCGTGGACACGGAGTCAGCCCTAGTCTGAACCGAAGGACCCGATCCTAGTATATTACCCGATTTGGCCTTTCCGGTGTTTAGATTTGACCGATTTCAGTTCCAAAGATTATTTTCCAATATTTTAGATTTTATATGATTTTCTGGAATTATCTTGGATTAAAAGGAATTTCTCCAAAACCGGTGTCGGCCAGTGCCGCTGACCGATTCCCGGATTTTTAATTCTCAAACGGTTTAGAATTTCATGATGGTTCTTTAGACTTTATTTCTCGGAATCATATTTTCTGCTTATATTCTTTTTCTGAGAATTTTATGATTTTATGAAAATTCTTTCGGAGTCGGTAAATCACTGATTCCGGGATTTTTAATTTTAAAACTATACAGTATTTCTTCGAACGGATTTCGCTATTGGTCTTTATATGTTATTCTTGATTTTTGGTAAAATTTCAGATCATTCCGAAGTAATGGAATTTCGGGCATTTTTCCGATTTTTGCAATTCCTATTTCCACCTAGATTGCCACCTCATTTCCCACTCAACTTCTCACCTAACCCCACTAACTCTCTCTCCTTCCCTTAGCTGGCCAAGTGGCCTTGTGAGGGACACCTCACCTCCCTTTTGCAAGAAAACCCCTTGCATCTATCCTTTTTGCACTCACTTCACAAAATCCCCATCATATTTATTCATTCCTTTGCAAATCACTTTTTCTCTTCCACTTCAGCAAGAGAGAAACTCTCCCCCAAAATCCCTCTTCTTCCTCCACCAAACCCTAATCCAAAGAACTCCCTAGACTCTTCCACCTCCACCTCAAGACTTCAAGAGTTCAACTAGGGCTTCATCACAAGGACATCACCTTCAACCATCAACCCAAGGCTACACCAAGAGCTACTCCTCCACTTCAAGCTTCAACAACACTTGGTGGATTGAAGCCATCATTTTCTCCATTTGATCAAGCTTCCAATTGGACCCATCCAAGTGAGTATCTTTACTCACCAAGACCTAGTTAACTCCTTATATACTTGTGATGGGAATTCTTGAACACTTGCACCTTAAAAATCCCATTTTTAGGTTATCAAACTAAAGATCCAACCTTTCCATGTAAATATCTTGACTCACCAAGACATGTTTCCATTCCTAGTATACATGCATCCCCATATCTTGTTCTCACATGCCATAAAAATCACATTTTTACCATCTAGAACAACCCCTAAGTTCTGTTCTGTAAACTGCTCCCCGACCAGTATTAGTCGACTTGACCTAGAACCTAGTCGACTAGAACACTTAGCTGAAACTTAACTTTTCTGGAAAACACAGTATTAGTCGACTTACCCCAAATATTAGTCGACTAATCTTCCCTGGAAATAAATCTCAACTCTCTGGAAACAACTATTAGTCGACCCCTGATTTCACCTAGTCGACTAACCTTTGTACCTGGAACTTAATCAGTCACTGGAACACTGCCTTAGTCGACTAGACCCCTATTACTAGTCGACTGGAGACCCTAGTCGACCAACAACTTGACCCTAGTCGACTATTTTCCTGAACCAGAAAACCCCAACTTTCTGTATCACAGACTTAGTCGACTTAAGTATCTGTTAGTCGACTTGACTCTTCTATTAGTCGACTACTCCCTTGACCCTAGTCGATTAACATTTCCTGAATCAGAAACCCAACTCTCTGTTACACAGTTTTAGTCGACTGTACCTACTGTTAGTCGACTAAACCCTTCTATTAGTCGACTAACTCTTCTACCTAGTCGACTAATTCTGCCTGGATGTCTTTGATGATTTCTTTTCTAAAATTGGATCTTGTCGTTGGTTCATGTGTTGTGCATTATGGTTTCTTGTACTTCATGACTGGTACTTTAGGACTTATTACTTGTTGGATCTTACCTCATATTACTTCACGATTTGTCAAGTAACATTATCAACCACTTGTCAACTTTATGTTCTCTTTTAACACATGTATATCAACTAACCATGCCACCACCTTGCTAGACCCTATTGTTATGACATGACTGACCCGGCCTAATTATCAATCTATTGTTATGCTTTAATTTTGGTATACACCACCACCTCGTCATGCTATCTCTTAAAACCAAGTATGATACACCGATTCTTATAATTATCACGATAACGGGAATGTAGTCCCTGATTACTGTTATGATTACTGTTATGATTACTGTTATGATTACTTTTGGGGGGGGGGACCTTGCGTCCCCAAACCGGTCCCAGGTGGTGGGAACCGTTGGACCAATAGACTGGTCCCGGTGCATGTGAACAAACCGGTCCCAGGTGGTGGGAACCGTTGGACCAATAGACTGGTCCCCGGTGCATGTGAATCACTATATGATATTTGCGGCGGAAGTTATAGGGGGACCTTGCGTCCCCAAACCGGTCCCAGGTGGTGGGAACCGTTGGGCCAAAAAACTGGTCCCCGGTGTATGAGTACCATTATAAGAAGCTCTACCAGTTTCCCATCTACTTCCGGTAACAACCCTCGCCTAGCTATATATGGATGTATGTGTGTTGGGGTGCACACCTGGACACATACCGAGATATATGGGTCAGACGAGTAATAATAATAAGTATTCCTGTTATTCCATTGTTTGCACTTGGATTACGATAATATGAGATAAAGGTATATAGATGAGGGTTTCCTTGTTTGGATTATTCCTTCGATGTACTAGTCTCATGGAGTCGTAATCTGAAACCATACAATCAGATTGTTCACCCTGAGTCCTGTTATGATACATGTCATGTTATACCTGCTATGTGTGTTATGATCCCGTTATGTATTCCTGATTGACTATCATATGATTTGCAACTCTGATTCTATACGCTTGGATATTCGGTGGCATGAGATAAGGGTATATATATGAGGGTTTCCTTGTTTGGATTATTCCTTCGATGTACTAGTCTTATGGGACCGTGACCTAAGCGTATAAAATCAATCTTGCATATACTCAGCTTTACCTGGATTTCCTGATTTATGATACTTATGTTGTACTCGTTCATACCTTCTATATTTGTGTTCTAACCCTCCTGTCTTCTGTACTTGACACTTGTACTCATCTTGGCTCGCCACCTGGCATTATATCATACTCGCCTGGGGAGTTTCACTGACTCCCCTGGATTCTCATGTCCAGGTCATGGAGCTTGGAGCGTGAGGATTCCCCCTGTTGTGATCAGAGTAGTGCGGCGGTAGCGTGGTCTCTCCAGTTACCTCGTGAGCACTCTTTTGTATGTTCATATACATGTATCTTTATGTTGTCCATACATGTATATCTTTTGTATTCCCGCATTTGCGCATCAGTGATATAATATTATTGTAATATTGGATCACTTCTGGTGATAACTCTGTAATTGTATTTATGTGTTGGAATGTATAATGCACCATTTGCTTCCGTACTCTGATCTTGTCTGTACTGATGCTTAGCGTATATACGGGAGGGTAGTTCTGACCTACGTATATACGTCGCAGTGACGTCCCCGTATCTGTGAAATCGGGGCGTTACACGCACACGCGTAAGAGACCCCCGGCAAAGAGAGAGAGGACTGCACAAGCAGAGACTTCTTCACGACGCTCCGCGCGCACAAGAATTCAGAGATTTTAGAGAATTGCTTCTCTATTCAGGGTGTTGATACCCAAATACTTTCTTCTTAAGGGATCTCTGGAACCAGGCGAGAAGGAATTCCTAATTGAAGGCGATTTTGAGAAAGTAGCAAGAGGGTTCTACCAACCTTCTGTTCTCTGATTCCCCGAACCAGGCGAGAAGGGAATCTCATCGCTCGCATCGTCAAAGGGACAAAGTGGTCGCGCGCTGACCAGACTCCTATCGACAAACTTCTCCAGAATCTCTAAGGAGATCTACTTGTAATCTTTTAGAATACTTGTAATTTAGCTCCTCAACTTTTTATTGTAAGTTTTCCCCTTTGCAAATCAATAGAAAATAATCACTTACAGAAAAGGAAGAATTGATAATACTCGTAAAGGAGTATATAGACGTCTTCGCATGGAACTACGAAGACATGCCCGAACTTGATCTGCAAGTAGCTAATGCACCGTCTGAATATCAAGCCCGACGCCAAGCCAGTCAAGCAGCAACAACGTCAGTTTCGCCCAAACATTATCGAGGCTATTGAGGCCGAAGTCCATAAGCTCATTGCATGTGGCTTCATACGGGAGGAACAACATCCAGATTGGGTTGCTAATATCGTCCCCATCCTCAAGAAGAATGGGAACGGATCTGCATCGACTACTGTGATCTTAATACGGCTTATCCTAAAGACGAATTCCTCTGCCCATCACCGCTGTCATGATTGACAACACCTGTAGATTCGAAAGAATGTTTTTCATGGACGGTTTTTCAGGGTACAATCAGATTAAAATGTACCCCGACGATGAAAAGCATACTTCGTCCGAACACCCTTGGGGGTATACTGCTACACCGTAATGCCCTTCGGACTAAAGAACGCCGGAGCGACCTATCAGCGGGCAATGAGTACAATCTTCCGCGATCGTCTCCGAAAAATGGTAGAATGCTATGTTGACGACATTGCTGTCAAAAGTCGCAATAAGAATGACCATCTTCGTGACTTGAGAACGATGTTCGACATAATGCAGGCTCATCAACTAAAAATGAATTCGACAAAATCCTTCTTGGGAGTGTCAAGTGGCAAGTTCCTTGGGTTATTGTTACATCAAAAGGGATTCATCTTGACCCAGATAAAGTCAAAGCCATTCAGAGCATGCATCCACCGAGGAATCTCAAAGAACTTAGAGGCTTGCAAGGTAGACTGGCTTATATTAGAAGATTCATTGCAAATCTCTCAGGCCGCTGTCAACCGTTCACCCGACTCATGAAAAAGGGTGCTTCCTTTGTATGAGATCAAGCTGTCAAGAAGCTTATGATAACATCAAGAGATACCTCACAGAACCTCCGGTCTTAGTGGCCCCCGCATCAGGGAAACCATTCCTGCTCTGCGTGAAAGCTATGGACCATTCACTCGGTGCCCTCCTTGCTCAAAAGGATAACCATGGCCACGAACAAGCCATTTATTATCTGAGCAGGACTCTAATAGGGGTGGAATCTTGCTATAACCCTATTGAGAAAGAGTGTTTAGCTCTTGTCTTTGCTGTTCAGAAGACACGATATTATTTGGTTGGCCAAACCATACATGTCATCTCCAGAGTGAATTCTTGCTTTTTCTTATGACGAAGCCAGGATCATTGAATTCAAGATTAGCTAAATGGGCACTCCTTTTGTCTCAATACGACATGATCTTTATCCCTCAGAAGGCGGTTAAAGGCCAGGCCCTTGCAGAGTTCTTGGCTGCTCATCCAGTCTCAGAAAACTCAAACCTTCACGAAGATATTCCGGACGAAGTCTTTGAGTCTAATACAACCTCAGAAGAAGAAGTTTGGCAGATGTTCTTCAATGGAGCTTCACGAATAGGCCCTAAAGGCAAGATCATTGCCGGCGTGGGGGTTGTGTTTATCTCTCCACAGAATCATGTCCTTCCTAGAGCATTTTCTCTGACGGAATCATGCTCCAACAATGTAGCGGAATATAATGCTCTACTCATTGGTCTTCAGCTCGCCCACGGAATGGGGGTACGCTACCTTGAAGCCTACGGCGATTCAAAACTGATTATCAATCAGGTTAAAGGCGAATATGAAGTTCGCCACGAGGATTTAGTGCCTTATTACCACACGATCATCGAATTGGCTAATCTGTTTGAAGGCCTCTACATCGGGCACGTGTCTCGATCTCAAAACACCAAGGCGGATGCTCTTGTTGCATTAGCAACAACACTAGCCCTGCCAGCCGATATTGAGTGTCACCTCACAGTGGCAACTCGACACCTTCTATGCTCTAAGCATTTGTTAGAACCCGAGAAGTCTATAATGTCTCCACGGATCTTGAGCCAAGAGATTGGCGATTTTCTCTCATCGACTATGTCCTACATGGTCTGCTGCCAGACAAACCTAAAGAAGCAGCATCTATCAAACGAAGGTCTCTCTGCTTTCACTATGATCCAACTCTGAAGACACTTTATCGTCGTTCATATGACGGCGTCCTCCTCTGTTGCCTTTCTAATTCAGAGGCACAAGAAGTGTTTAAAGAAGCACATGACGGCATTTGCGGAGCTAATCAGCCAGGTCCAAAGCTCAAAGATAGATTGCATAGGCTTGAATATTATTGGCCAACGATGATAGCCGATGCCATCCAATATGCACGAAGGTGTAAAGCCTGCCAAATTCATGTGGATTTCATACACCAGCCCCCGGAGTTGCTACACCCAACTGTCGCTTCATGGCCATTCGAAGCATGGGAATCGATGTCGTAGGCCAATCAGCCCCTCTTCGACAAGAGGTCACTGGTTTATCTTGGCAATGACTGATTACTTCTCAAAGTGGGCAGAAGCTATACCACTGGTTGAAGTCAAAACCTCTAATGTGGTTAATTTCATCAAACACCATGTCATCCATCGATTTGGTGTCCCTAGGCGGATCATCCTTGATAATGGTCTTCAATCATAAGCCAGGTATTCTATCGGTTCTGCGACAAATACCGAATTCAGAATGTTGGCTCAACCGCCTATAATCCTGCCGCTAATGGTTTGGCGGAAGCATTCAACAAAATGATCATCAAGTTACTCAAGAAGTTCGTCTCCTCGAATAAGCGAGATTGGGACGAAAAGCTTGGTGAATGTCTTTGGGCCTACCAAACCACGGTTCGGACCCCTATAGGCAATACGCCTTTTTCCCTGGTGTACAGGTGTGAAGCAGTCATTCCATTGGAAATCCAGACGCCGTCATTATGAGTGGCTCTGACCACTAAAATCATATCAGAGGACAATATGATCGGTTATGCCTTCAAGAGCTCGAAGCCCTAGATGAGAAGCGACTACAAGCTCAGCAACACATCGAGTTGTATCAAGCTCGAATCTCAAAAGCCTTCAATAAGAAGGTCAAACAGAGAATCTTCCAGAAGGGAGATTTGGTTTAGCCGTCAGACGACCAATGATTATGACGCATAAGACCAAAGGCAAGTTTCAGCCTAAATGGGAAGGACCCGTTTGTAATAGAAACAGTCTATTCAAACGGAGCATATCGCCTTATGACTTTAGAAGGAGATTTATTCATGATGCCGATCAATGACAAGTTCTTAAAGAAGTATTATCCTTGATTAAGGATCCTTCTTATGATCAAGTTAACACCACACCTCTGATCAAGACCTTCATATCCAAGGTACATGCAAGGAGAGCCTCTCTCTTCCTCCAAACGAGATCAAGCACCAGTAGGAACCTGGTCATACATTGTTTGTCTCAAAGGAGAATCAAGGTTACACATACGTTAACCAAATGATTCAACATCCTTAATGGTTAAGGATAGAGGAAAATGTTGGCCTTTAAGCCCAACATAAGTTCTCGACAACTCATCATGCTTAGGGGAATAGCATGGCTAGCCCGACTCAAACGGTAGTTGGTAAAGGCATATCAAACCTGTTGGCAGCTGGGGATTTGCTAAAAATTCTAAGGGACCTATTCTCATTTGATTCCCTCTCCAAAATCACTTACCAATTCTCATCCATAGAATGGTAAGACCATATATACAGATCTTTCCATCCATTTCGCTGTTACGTTAACATTAAACCTATGACAGTGATCTCCTCGTTTTTCACAATGAAAATGAGACCTTTTTCCAAATCCCGACTAACTTTGAGCTTGGTGGCTTCTCAACCAGTTATGTCATTGCGACCTCTGAACCGGCAGATAACCAAGTCTCAATTTTGAGCCTGTTGACATTTACAAAAGACAGGTTTCGATACTTGTTGACATTTACAAAAGACAAGTATCACCCTTTCAGTCCGTCAAGGACTAACTTTGAGCTTGGTGGCTTCTCAACCAGTTATGTCATTGCCACCTCTGAACCGGCAGATAGCCAAGTCTCAATTTTGAGCCTGTTGACATTTACAAAAGACAGGTCTCGATACTTGTTGACATTTACAAAAGACAAGTATCACCATTTCAGTCCGTCAAGGACTAACTTTGAGCTTGGTGGCTTCTCAACCGGTTATATCATTGCGACCTCTGAACCGGCAGATAGCCAAGTCTCAATTTTGAGCCTGTTGACATTTACAAAAGACAGGTCTCGATACTTGTTGACATTTACAAAAGACAAGTATCACCCTTTCAGTCCTTCAAGGACTAACTTTGAGCTTGGTGGCTTCTCAACCGGTTATGTCATTGCGATCTCTGAACCGGCAGATAGCCAAGTCTCAATTTTGAGCCTGTTGACATTTACAAAAGACAGGTCTCAATACTTATTGACATTTACAAAAGACAAGTATCACCCTTTTAGTCAGTCAAGGACTAACTTTGAGCTTGGTGGCTTCTCAACCGGTTATGTCATTGTGACCTCTGAACCGGCAGATAGCCAAGTCTCAATTTTAAGCTTGTTGACATTTACAAAAGACAAGTCTCAACCTTGAGCCTGTTGACATTTACAAAAGACAGGTCTCACCTTTTAGTCCGTTAAGGACTAACTTTGAGCTTGGTGGCTTCTCAACCGGTTATGTCATTGCGACCTCTGAACCGGTAAATAGCCAAGTCTCAATTTTGAGCCTGTTGACATTTACGAAAGACAGGTCTCACCTTTTCAGTCCGTCAAGAACTACTTTCGAGCTTGGTGGCTTCTCAAACGGTTGCGTCATTGCGACCTCTGAACCGGCAGATAGCCAAGTCTCAATTTTGAGCCTGTTGACATTTACAAAAGACAGGTCTCGATACTTGTTGACATTTATAAAAGACTAGTATCACCCTTTCAGTCCGTCAAGGACTAACCTTGAGCTTGGTGGAGTCTCAATCGGTTATGTCATTGCGACCTCTGAACAGGCAGATAGCCAGGTCTCACCTTTCAGTCCGACAAGGACTACCTCGAACTTGGTGGCGTCTCAATCGGTTATATCATTGCGACCTCTGAACCGGCAGGCAGCCAAGTTTCATCATTCAGTACAAGTAAGTACAAGTAAGGTCTCACCTTTCAGTCCGACAAGGACTACCTCGAACTTGGTGGCGTCTCAATCGGTTATATCATTGCGACCTCTGAACCGGCAGGCAGCCAAGTTTCATCATTCAGTACAAGTAAGGACTGTTTCCTCAGGAGGCTAAAAAACAACTTGGAAGCGACAATTCAGAAAGTAGAACAAGTTGGAAACACGACAGAAAGGTCAAAATAAAATTACTTTTATTAATTCCAAAAAGAAGTGATACATGGAGGCACATATATTACAAGCTATAGGGGTGCGTCATAAGATTTGATCCGTCCTTCAAGAATGGTCAGCCTTGTCTTCCTATCATCAGCAGCCCTGACAAGAGCCCGCGACCTCAGCTCAGCCTCATTAAAGCTCCCTGTCTGGGCCAAGCGAGCTTCAACTTCAACCAAGGTTGCCCTATGAGCTAGCTCTTGCCGCAAGAGTTCGTCATTCTGAGTCTTAAGCTGCTCAAGCCAGACAGTCTCTTCAAGGCGCACTGGTTCAGCCTTGGATAAAAGAAGATTTGCCTTCCTGATCATCTCTTTGGCCATTTCAATTTTACCTTCGGCGTCAAGAAGAGCGCTGCTAGAAGCATCTATGGCGTCCCCGAGCTCGACCTTCCTCGTCTCCAAGGATTTCAAGTCTGAAAAAATGGCCTTAGCAGCTTCCTGAGCGGCGAGATGGGCTTCATGCGTTTGAGCGACAAGGTGCGTAAGCTACTCATTAACCGAAGACTCCAGGTCTGAATGGCTGAGACGGCGCCATTCCTCTACATCCCTCTCAAGTTGGTATACCAGAAGTTCTAATGTAGTAGCCTAGTCGTCCCCTCCGAAGTCTCGAATACTCTCGATGTTTCGGGAAAAGATCACCTTTAGAGCAGAAAATGAAGTAGTCGAGCCTTTCAAAATCAAAGCAATGGATCGCCTCAAGTTCTTATAAAAGCTATCGACTAATTCGGCCAGAAATTCATTCTCGGCCTCAATCACTCCTGGCAGACGGGCAGCCTCTGAAGATTCCACCGGCTTTATCGACACCACCGTGGAAGGAACGGTAGAAGCACTGGCTGTAGCAACATGAGAGATCGTCGGTGATCTCGGAGGAGTCTTCATCGAAACCAGCACACTAGCCACGACCGAGGTCGGACTAGTGACTACTTCCGGGAGAACGGACTCAACCACCAGCGTCGGGGAAGTAGGACTTGTAATCACCCTCAGCTTCGCACCTGGCAAGATAGATGGCGCCGGCGAGACTAAAGGTACCTCACTCGTTGATATAGTTGGAAGTGAGGTTGCCTCCGTGACTACGATCCCCTCAATCTCTGTTCCTTCGGCTGGTTCAGGCTGATAAGAGGGCAGGTCACCATACAAGGCATCCAATTCAGCAGCATCCGCTGCGGTCAAAGCACTTGCTTCACCCCTGGTTCCCTCAGAAAGATGGGTGGGCTCTCTTGAAGTCGACGCACCCAAAGGCGGAACACCTACAACAAGACTTTGTTTAGGCAGGGCATAACAAATGGCAAGAGTCAGAAGGTAAAAATCGTACCAAAAGATAATGTCGCCTCAATCGTCTTGGCGACTACGTCAGTCTCTACGGGCTCCATCGGAAAATCCTTGGCGGAGTCAACACGAATGGCCGGCCCGCCTTCGCTTGCCGAACCCTCCGTGGTCCACCCAAGGGAGCTAGAAGTTTCGGAACTTCCTTTCGAAGTCCCAGCGCCCGAAGGACCGACGCCAGCCGCACCGTCTCCGGACCCTTCTGAGACGGCAAAATATCCAGCCTCATCGCCCTCTTTATAAGTAAACAAGGGATCATAATGTTTCCCTTGTTCTCCAATAGTGTTAGCTCTCGGGCTTCTCACCGCCTCAGTTCCTGCATCACAAAGCAAATAATGAGCTGTCTGGAATATATAAAAAGTATATTACAAAGACGAAGCTGATCTTACCCGGGTCCGGAGCAACTTCGCCAGTAGTCGGTTCGGGAACCGACGATTCAACTACTAAAGGGGCAGGAGGAGGAATCGCTGCAGATGGTTCGCCCTCTACAACAACTGTAGGAGCGTGACGCCGGGGCTTCTTCACTAACTGCTTCCTACGAGATCTACCCTCCCGCTTTCTTTTGAAGTGGACGTCAGGATCTTCTTCCTCCACTTCTTCTACATCAGCATGTTCTATGGAGGCTGTCCCCACCACGCCAGAAGCAGCTGCTGGAGCCTCAGCACCTGTCTCCGCTTCAAAGCGAGGACTTCCTGCGTTCGAGGCTTCGCTGTCATCGACAGCAACGAATTCCTCTATGCCCGGGACGCGAACCCTCTTACCCTCGTTTTTCTCAGTGACCTTCCGCTTTAGCCGCTGAGAAATTAACTTCACACCCGAAGAATTAACAGAGAATCCAAGGGGTGTGGAGTTAGAAGTTGCATACCACTGACAGAAGCCTAGGGTCGTCAGAAGGTTAGGAGTCCTCAGCGGCGTGCACAGCCGCGCCTCGGTACAGCCTGTGATAAAGAACCACCAGGCACGGGCTCCATCAATGAGGCTCCCCATGAAAGCCAGATTGCTGTTTGGGTTACCTACGTACAGTTGGTCATAACCAAACTGACGGGCGAACCGACTTGGAATGTAAGGCTCCAAGTATCAGGTGTTCCTGCTTCTATACAATAAATGTGAGGCCGAATGCTGACCATCCACTCAAAAACTCCCCGGCTCAACGACGTGTGCCCTTCCCCCACGTCTTTGAACTCTTCACTATAGCCCGCATCCCGAATGTATGGAAAGCATCGGAAAAGGCTATAGACGTCATAGCGGCGCAGCAATTTACGGGCCTCGGCCAGGTAAGTCTTCTGCCATGAACATCCTTCGAATCGACGGAGAAGCGCCGTTCGAACACTTTCTGGGGGGTCCTCTCCGGCTTCAATCAAGGAGGGACAGTGCAGGGCGAACCACGCCATCAAATAAGTATACGGCAGACCTATCCTGGGGTTGGGTCCATCGCGGGGCAAAACAGTCCCCTTTCCACGCTTCGTCGTTGGCGGCCTACAGAAAGCCTCTGTCAATGCGCGAAGGCCTCTCTGAATACAGCACACCATGGCCGGCAGAAGTCCCAGAGAACGACCATGGATTAAACGAACGGCGGGCAACAAGACAGTCGGATGAATGACGTCGCCCGAAAAAGACAGCACCACACACCTCTTCAGCCAGACTGTCAAGAACCAGCCAGCAGTGCCTTTCGGGACATCGGCCGACGAGCCTGGTGATGGAAACTCCGAAGGATATCACCTTTCTCATAAGGGCCGTCATCTTCTCCCACAATTAGATCCCCTTGAGAATGCTTGTGCATCCAGCTAAAGATGCCTTCGTCAGCAACTTCGCAATGAGCCGCTTCAGGAGTGTTTTCCATATCGGGGAACAAATAATCTCCCCAGCTCTTCAAGCTGCATGAAGTTCCCTTACTGTTTCCATGCATGCAGGAGCAAATGTACAAATGGCACATCAACTCCCGGTAGGTCTCAAACAAGGCGGGATCCTGCTTCTCCAGAAGCGCCAATTCCGCCTCGCATGGGAAGTAATCTTCATATGGGAAGGATCCCAAGGGCAGAGCAGAGACTTCCCACATCTCATGCAGAGCCATGCCCAGTTCGCCAACAGGGGTGAAAAAGGTCCCTGTAGCCGGGTAGTATAACTCGAAGATGGCGTAGAAGCACGCTACGCTCATCTGAATGTCGTAGCAGGTCGCCCTGACGGCCTCATAAAGGTTCAGCCTCTCCAGATCCTCCTCGAAATGAGCAAGGACATATAGAGTCAAATCCCTCCACCATGCCTTCGGAGGGTGAATCCAGCCTGGAGTCCTGAAATCAGTGGCCGAGTAGTTCCCATAAAGTTTAAAGAATTGATTGCCAAAAGTCTGTGCCACTGCAGGATTTTCTCCCACTGGGATCTCTCGCAGTACACTCCCAGGGTGTAGGCCCATTATGCAACGAGGAGGCCCTGCTCTTGCATAACCAGGAGAGTGAAGCATCAATTTCCCTACGTGGACGGATTCGGTGCTCCGACTCACTTGTCACGGCATCTTCCGAGCCCTCGTCACGCTGATTGAGATTTTTCCTGCACACAAAAATAAAGAATATTAGATTTAGAACAAAATGTGCAAGTGCTCAATTCGAATCCGCTGTAGCAAGGCTATGCGGGTCGTGATCCTCTGGGAGGGACTAGCGATGGAAGCTTTGTCAATAAGTTATCTCTAAAGTTTTTATTATTTTAAGTTAGAAAGAAAGAAGATGGAGAAGAAGAAGTGATATTTACAATGGAAGTGAAGAAAAGAAATTGAGAATATGGTAGTATGAGATCTAAACTAAAGAAATAAAAAGAAAGAAACTATAACACGTACAAACCTCTTCTACCTTACTTACCTTTGATCTGTTCGCGACGACTTACCTTGTCTTGGAAGGCGTGCAAGTATGGCGTATAGGATCGTCCACCTTCGCTACCTACACTATGAAAAGAAAAGACAATCTAAAGAAGGATTGTTCATCTCCATAAGCCATCAAGTGCTCTTCTTTGGCTAGGCAGTCTCGAAGCAATCAGATCTCACGGTTCACAAAACATTAGAGAGAAATAACAGAAGTAAACAAGAACAGAGAAAACACAAGATAAAATAAGAATAAAAGAAAACAAACCTCAACTGGATTTCATTAACAATGGAAGAAAAGTAGGCTTACACCGCTGTCACCTCAGTACAAGCATGAACTCCTTCCTCCATGAAAGCTTCCTCCACTCTCAGTTACAAAATTTACAAAAGAAAAACAAAAATAAAATCTAACCTAAACTACAAGTTAGCCTAAGAAACCCTAGAATCTGCTCTGTATTTTCTGTGTGCCCTTCTTTGTTGCTCTGCAGGGGTATTTATAGGAGCTGAAAGAAGTAGAGTCCCAGTACAACTCTGTCCTGCAACTTGTTATCATGTTGATAACCGAATATGTCTTATCTGCGGATTGAATTGGAAAGTTTGATCAACATAAGAGTGTTAGGACTTCCAGTCTTCTTTCTGGAGCATCTTGAATCATTGGATTTTCATATCTGTAGCAAAAGTTATGATCTGAATAATAAAATGTGTACAGTCTGAATTCGAATTTTTTGAATTTTTATCTTTGCACTCTTCTCCTTTTATCTTTAGCCTTTTTCTGCAAGCAATTAGGGTTGAGTAGAAGTCCATCCCTTTCCTCTTCTTTTAGCAATTAGGAGTTCTTTCTTATCCTTCCTTTTCCTCCCTTAGATTTTAAATAAAGAATTTAAAAATCTAAGTTTAGATTAGGTTAGATAATAAGAAACTTCTAAATTACTACAATTTTTGCACATGGGCTTGCACATGGGCTTTTTGAGCTTCTTTTAGGCTTTATTTATTATTAAAATAAGAACTCAAGGCCTGCACACAATAAATCATAAAATATTAGTAAATGTGCAGAATTATATGAATAAATATGAAAATGTGATGGTAAATGTCATGATAAAAATGCACTTTTCACTACCAATCACACCCTTACACTTATCTTTTTGCTCGTCCTCGAGTAAAAATCAAAGAGAAAAAGAAAAATTAATCTAACCTAACTCACTTTCGTAGGAATCACGGTTGCACTTTGCATGTGCAACAAGCCGTTAAACCTCTAGGTTACCCTAGAGGACGAGTGTTGTCTCGTGAGGGTTTTCAGCGGATTACACCCACAAAATCCATAAAAAGGAGAATATTCGAATTATATTTGAAGAGACTAAGTAGTCTATAAGTTTTAGGATTATCATTTTTATTCATTCTTAAACTTAGTCTTTATAAAGTGAATTGTTATTCATTTTAGGTAAGGATTAAAATTGAATTTCTAATATAGTCTTTTTCGTTACCAAAAATCATATGCATCCTTATGAATTTATACTAGGAATTCCTTAACTTGGACTTTCATACCTCTTTATTTGTTTAAATTTTTTTTTTAATATGTATAACGCATCTAATTTTTTTTCGTATAAGTATCAAGGCTTCTTGAGGCCCTCATACCTAACTAATTGACTATTAGATGTGTTAATAATTTTTTTTTAATATGTATAACTCATCTAATTTTCTTTTGTGTAGGCTTCTTGAGGCCCTCATACCTAACTAATTGACTCTTAGATGTGTTAATACATATCTCATATTTCTTAGTTTTATTAGGCTTTCTAATCCACCCATGTAGCGAACTTAAAGTCGATGACTCCCAAACCGGTTGGCTTTAGGGCACCAGGTGAGAAAACACCCGCGGACTCAAATTCGAGTGAACTAGGCCCAAAACTAAGGACTTTATTTTATTTACTCACCTTTAGCCATGAATATTTATGCTTCTTGAGGCACATGTATCCAGCTTAATTAGTGATTGATAATTTTTTTTTATATGAGGCGGTCTTTGTCTTAGAATCCTAGATATGCATTAGGTATGCAAATTTCATTAAGGAAAAAATCAAAACTAATTTATTCAATTTCTCCTCCTATACCTAAAATTTAAACAATTTATTTATTATTTTGACCAAGTTTTTAGAAATCCTAATCATGATTTTCCTAATTCTTAAGATTAACTTAGATTTCTTTCAAAAGATAAGTCAAAATATTGTCCTTTTTATAAGTTTTTTTTTTGTCAGATTTTTTTTAAGCAGATTTTTGTTAGTTTCTACCTATGTTAGTATGTTAGTAAAGCCCACCCCCACACTTATCTCATGCATTGTCCTCAATGTATGAATGAATGCATAAATGCATGAAAAAGAACAAGGGAAGGCAGAAGTTACCTCAAGGTGGTGGTTCCGGTGGTGGTCTAATTGGTCCACGAAATGCGGCCCAATTAAGATAACGTGGTAGTTCACGGGACCTACCTTTATTTACCTCTTTTTTATTTACATATTTACAGTCCCCAGTATGAATAGGATCATGGAAGATCCTCTCGTGAAACTTACTCCCTTACATGACCAGTCCTAGAAAACCATCACAGAGTCATCATGGTCTATACCTATGTTCAACGAAAGAATGTGACTTGATAGAATGGTTGACTTGGACTCAAGAATGATAGGTTCAGGAACTAAAACCGACTCAGGAAAGAAACTCAAATCAAGTAAGGGTTCAAGAGTCGGGCTAGGTTCAAGAAGTGGGTCCAAGTCAAGAAATTAAAACTCAAGTCCACAATCATCTTCCCACAATAGAATGTGACTCAATGTTGTTGATTCAAGTTCAGGAATGATAGGTGTGGGAATCAAAAACTGGCTCTAAAATATTACCTAAGTCGGGTAACAAAACAGGAGTCAATAATGATTCGGGAATTTGAACTTGATCATAGATTTGGGAATCTAGGTCACATATCTCATTAGTTTCAATCTCATAAAAATGAGAACTTGCCAATTTGTCAAGGGGACTTTCAAAAGTAAGAAATTGGTCAAGTTCAATATGATGATCTTCAAAAATGGGTGATTCAATTTCATGATCTATGGGTACAGGAATAAATGTTGGCTCAGAAAGTTGGTCCAAATTGGGTAAGGATACTGGAGTCAACAAAGATTCGAATCGCAAAGTTGGGGATCGGGTTCACATTCACAATCTAATTCAATCTCATTGAAATTAAAACTAGCCAATTTGTCCAAGGATTGAGATTGGTCCAGTTCATATTGATGTGATGAAATTGAATTTTGATCAAGGTCTTCTAGATAGGATGATTCTTGGTTCCTATCAACTTAGTTGGTAAGTTCAAGAATGTTTGAAAGTCTAGAAATTTGATCATTCATTATCTCTTGCAACCGATCCACTTTTTCTTCTAACCTATTGAATGGATCATTGGAGGATTGAAACATTGGTGATGTGAGAAAAGACGTGTACGAAGACAATGGTTGAACAGGTGGTTGACCATATGGCTCAGGGGTGTTGAATCCCCATTAACTCTGTGAAGAGTAGCGATGATTATTCCAATCTTGTTCATAGTATTGGGACTGGGGCATATAATGATTCAGATAAGACCAATCTGGCACACTAGGTTGGTCAAAGTTATGATATGCTGGGTTGGTAATATCCGAATAAGAGGTTGGTGTGTAATATGGAGCCTCATTAAAATTGAAAAAATTGTTGTTATAGGCCATATCACACAAACACAAACAAAGAAAACAAACAAATAATCAAACAAAAAAGAAAAATTCTAACCTAAGTTAGGGTAGACCTATGACCTAGACGACTCCTAACTGGTTAGACTGTCCAGGGGAGATAGGGTGCAGACTTTGACCATAAGTTAATCAGCCAGGTCAGGGCAAGAGTGGTGGGAGGTTTTCCGTCAAAGACGTTCCTTAATTAAATAACCACCAATCTTCGGGTTTTCGGCCCTCAATCCCTTTCCTAGACACTGATTTGGCAAGAGTCAACTTCCAGCACCGTTCCCCTTAGGATAATCTCCTAATTGAGTCCGAGAAGTCCCTAGGGCCAACGTCTAGTCAATTTTTAATTAGGGTTAGGGTTGTGAGTGCTTGAAATATGATTTTTGGGCCAAGGAAGGGTGATTAAATCCCCATCTTATCTTGTTAATATGTTATGCCCTTAAAATAAATTGTGCAAGTGTACAAGATAAGTAGATAAGATTCACTCAAAGCAGAAACCAACCAAGAGATGAGTCCTACTCTACATGCGATGCGTACGTACCTTGCTCCAGCACTCTTCAACAGTAAAATAAAATAATTAAAAAGACACGTGCCTAATATGCAAACGTCTAATCAATTTTTAACTTTAACAACAATTAATTTACTGTTGAATTAATTAGCAGTAAGCAGGGTTATCACAGAACAAATTTTAACAGAGCAGTAGACAATATTTGCAATTTGCAGCAACCTGCAAAAATTTCAGTAAGTAGTCCTCTGCTACTGCCGCGGATCCGCGGCTATTGCCGCGTTTCTGCGGCTAAGTAGCAGGCTCTGCTGCTCTGCCTTCGAGGGCAGAGGCACAGTGTTGCTATATGTCCACTTCTGCTACTGTTTTTCTGTTCTCCAAACCTGCAAACAGAAAAGAATTAAAAGAATTAGTTAATAATTAATTTTTTTATTAGAGAAAAACTTACCGTCCCTCCCGGCAACGGCGCCAAAATTTTGATTGAGATTTTTTCTGCATACAAAAATAAAGAATATTAGATTTAGAACAAAATGTGCAAGTGCTCAATTCGAATCCGCTGTAGCAAGGCTATGCGGGTCGTGATCCTCTGGGAGGGACTAGTGATGGAAGCTTTGTCAATAAGTTATCTCTAAAGTTTTTATTATTTTAAGTTAGAAAGAAAGAAGATGGAGAAGAAGAAGTGATATTTACAATGGAAGTGAAGAAAAGAAATTGAGAATATGGTAGTGTGAGATCTAAACTAAAGAAATAAAAAGAAAGAAACTATAACACGTACAAACCTCTTCTACCTTGCTTACCTTTGATCTGTTCGCGACGACTTACCTTGTCTTGGAAGGCGTGCAAGTATGGCGTATAGGATCGTCCACCTTCGCTACCTACACTATGAAAAGAAAAGACAATCTAAAGAAGGATTGTTCATCTCCATAAGCCATCAAGTGCTCTTCTTTGGCTAGGCAGTCTCGAATCAATCAGATCTCACGGTTCACAAAATATTAGAGAGAAATAACAGAAGTAAACAAGAACAGAGAAAACACAAGATTAAACAAGAATAAAAGAAAACAAATCTCAAGTGGATTTCATTAACAATGGAAGAAAAGTAGGCTTACACCGCTGTCACCTCAGTACAAGCATGGACTCCTTCCTCCATGAAAGCTTCCTCCACTCTCAGTTACAAAATTTACAAAAGAAAAACAAAATAAAATCTAACCTAAACTACAAGTTAGCCTTAGAAACCCTAGAATCTGCTCTGTATTTTCTGTGTGCCCTTCTTGTTGGCCCAATGGCCTTCCACTCTAGTTTTGATGATGATCAACTCATGTAGTTATATTTACTAATATTCTTGTGTTTCTAAGTTTCAGATCATTAGCAGGATATTAGTGTTGGTGATTAGCTTCAACAAGGTGTTTGGAAGCTTATCATGGTGATTCCGGTGCCAAAGCTTAAAGATCATACCTTTGCACTCGGTGGATCGCGTTTGGGAGCAAGTCTACTTGAAGATGGAGATCATCAAGAGAAGACTTAGGTATCCTAGTTTAGTTTAGTGTGTTTTAGATCCATTTGTAAAGCTTAGTTTAGTTGATATGCTCAAGTGCACAAACACACACGTTTTATGTTTTAATGTGTGATTTTATGAATAGTTGGATCAAAACAAGTTTTCATGATTTATATGTATAGTAGATGTTTTCTAGTTATACATACATGCTTAACTTATAGACAAACTTATTTTGACATTCCTATTCATGTTTTGGAAAAATCTAGTTTGATAAAAATACAAGTTTTATTTATGATAAAATTGGCAAGACACAAAAATGAATTGATATGATTGATATATGTCTTGAAATTTTTATCACAAGTTTAGTTTTCGAGTAAAATGATAAAACATATTTTTGTGGATTTTTTAGAAGTGTTAAAAGATTTTTTACAAATTTTCTATCTCAAAAATCTGCCCAGAAAAACTGTATTTCAGGCAGACCGGTCGACCGGGACAGTCGACCGGCTGCTGTGTCCGGATATGCACAGGCTGTGCATGTCCGTCGGTCGACCGGGTCACGGACCCAGTCGACCGATATAGAGAGTCTGCTCTCTGTATCTTTTCGGTCGACTGGGTCGGTCGACCGATAGAAGGAAACTGTGTTTCCTCCTTGTTGGTCGGTCGACTGGCAGTCGACCGAAGCCCCAACGGTCATATTTTCGACCGTTGGCGGTCGACCGGGCCGGTCGACCGGTGGCTGTCAAAATTGCCACATCAGCCTAACGGCTAGTTTTCTGTTTGGCCTATATAAACTCCATCTCTTTGGGGATTTTGGCTAAGGTTTTTAAGAGAAAAATTTCTGGTTTTCAGCAGAGTTTAAAAGAGTTTTAAAAAGAGTTTTAGTGCTTTTAACTTCTCATCTTTATTGATTTGGGTTTTGGGAAAATCAAAGAAATTGGAATTTGGGATTTTTGTATTGGCATTCATTCTCTATCTTTTACAAGAAATTTCCCAAGTGTTTTTCTTTGTTGCTTGTTTTCCAAAACACCTAATTTCCACACTTGAGCTATCTTCTATCCTAAACTATTAGGATCTTTGTTTTTGTGGAAAAGAAAGAAAAGAGAAAGAAAAGAGAGTTTGTGGTTTTGGAACCACTTGTTGTAAACACCCTTTTATTTGTGAATCCCTCTTCGGTAGAGGTGATCGGGTGATTGGTTTGTGAGCCTCTTAAGGAGAGGCATTTGTTGTGGTTGGCTACGGGCCGTATCCCTCTTCGGTAGAGGTGGATTGTGTGTTGTATTGCCTCGGTGGCATTGTAAGTTGAGAGAGGAGTTAGGGGCTCCTATAGTGGATTAGAAATCCTACACGGTGGTGTAGGCGGGGATGTAGAGCTAGGGGCTCGAACCTCGAAACACATCTTGATCTTTGCGTTTGATCCAATTTCTCTCAACTCTACTTTTTTTTTTCATTTGTGCAAGCATCATCCATTCATATCATCATATATACTTGCTTGTGTTTTGAGCATTGTTTCATATTGCCTTGCATATATTTCTATTGCAATTCATCTATACTTGCTTGGCTTAATTGTGTGCATTGTATTGCTATATCCTTGATTGCTTGGATTGCTTGTGTGTGTGTGCCTAACTTATACTCATCCAACAAGAGCTTCACATAGCACCTCAACCCATTTTAAGGGGAATCAAGAGGAGTTAGTTCAGAGCCTCGCAAGGGGAATTCGGCTACACTTGTTGAATTGTATTAGTTTGTCCAACACTTGCATTAGCTTCCGTTTTTAGAGCATTAGAGTTTGCATTTAGCCTTAGATTAGCATTTACACCTATTCACCCCCCCTCTAGGTGTACTTTCAATTGGTATCAGAGCTAGTGCTCCTGATATTAGGCTTAACATCCTAGGAGTGATCCATTTGCTTGCTAATCTACATTTGCATTTGTTCATTTGCACACATATAGTTTACCATGGACTTCATGACCCCACCTATGTATGATGCTTCCAACATTCTTGTTTGGAAGACTAGGATGTCCATTTACCTACAAACCCTAGGTTTACATGTTTATCTTGCGGCTACCAAGAAATGCTATCTTGGTAACCTCATTCATATAAGGGCCAATGCACAAGCCCTAGAGGCTATTAGAAACACATTGCCTAAAGATTATCTTTTACATGTTTCTAATATTGATTCCGCTTTTGTAGTGTGGAATTTATTGACAACCACAACCGCTACCTCCGGGCTTCAAGAACAAATCCAAAAGGAAGAGGAATCTAGTGGAGAATCCGATTCCCAATGCTTCATGGTCCAAGGGAATGACTCCCTTGAGGTACAATCGGAAACTCTATTAGATTGTGATGATAGTGCTAGTTCTTCTAATGATTATATTGATCCCCATGCTTTGAATGAAGAACTTTCATTAGTTTGTGAAAAATTAATTGAGAAGTATAACATTTTGAAAAAGAAAAGTCTAGGCATTAATAATGAAAACAAAAATTTGATTGCTAGACTTGATATTGTTTTGCAAGAGAAAGAGGAGATTGCTAATGAGAAGGATTCATTAAAATCTCAACTTGACCTTGCACTTAAAGAAAATGAACTTTTGAAAAATAAAAATGATTGCCATGTTCTTTTGAAGAAAAATGAAAATTTGACTTCAAAAGTAGATTTTATTTTAAAAGAGAATGTTGCTTTGAAAAATAAAATCATTTCCATTTCAAATGATTTAAATATTTGCTTAGAGAAAAATATTGTTTTGCAACATAAGATGGATGCACATGTTTGCCATGCTAGTGTAGCCTCATCATCTAGACTACCTAATGCATGTACCTCTTCTTCTAGGATTAACAATGATATATCCATGCTTAAGAAGAAGGTAGATTGTTTGGGCTCCACTATGAGCCAATGTGCTATGAATCATACACGGTTGGAAACTTTGCTTCGAAAGAAACAAGTTCCATCCTTCATGCATGCACACCCTCCACGGCATACACATGCTCCTCACGGACACCATCCTAACACTATGTATGCTCATGTGTACACTTGTACACATTGTTGTCGAAAAGGCCATCTTGCTAAATTTTGCTATGATAGATTAAATACTCCAAATTTAGCAAAGAAATATGTTTGGGTTAGAGAAGGGACTAACCCCCATGGACCCAAAAGACAATGGGTACCAAAGACCACCCCTCCAATTTTTGATGTAGGTGAGGGCTCTCACATGACGTGAGAGTGTTGGCACCTTGGAGTGGATGTGTTCCATGCTTAAAGAATACTTTTTGGATGCATCACTTTCAAGGGAGAAGATTTGGTGGAAAGGACCACCATGTTTTGGAGACAAGGAAAGTTGCCTTCTAAGGCTTTGGTAACAATTCCTAACTCCTTATTATTGTTTACATGTTCATATCATTTGTTTTATAGCATGTCATTGTTTAATGTTCACTATGTTATATCATGTTCATTAGATTAGTGATATACATGCTTAGTTGTTTAGAGACACCCATGCTCAATATAGATTTATATTTGTGTGATCTCACTTTTGATCTAATATGTATATCCTAGATCTAATGCATATGCATATACATATTGATCATATGAACGTTTGTTTCATGTTTTAGTTGTATCATGTTGTTTTATATGTGTTTTGTGCTTCATGTGGTATATACATGTTTAAATGTAGATTTTATCAAAACTTGCATGTATACATGTACACTTAGTGAGAACAAATTGACTTATATATGTTTTGCCCTTCATGCTCATTTGTACCCACTATGTGCACAAGTATAGGCTAGTTTTGATGATTCCTTTATTTATACTTGTCATACCTATTTTTATGATTCTACTTCATGTATATGTATTTTAAATTCAAACCTAATAAATATACATGTATACCCATGAGTCTTTTGCCTTCAATGCAAATATTTTTAATAGACTCGTTTATGGTTGGGATATGTATGCATATTGTTAGATTTGGATGGATCATACATATACCTAGAAGTTGGTTCACAAAATAAAAGAATTTTGATGAATTTATGTGTTTTGTTTTAACAAAATGATATTCGTGTTTGTCTTGTGCTTAATGATTTGATTACTTGTTTAAGTATTAGTCTTCATTAAGACTAGTTATATACCTATACATATAGTGGGACACAAATAAATCTATATATGATTGGGTTGAATGCTTATTTGTTCCCATTAGTTGTATGAGTATAGTCTAGTTTTGATGATTCATATATTTTAGACTTGTATTCATATTTTTTAATTTATATGAGTTTTAATTTCGTGTATATGTTTATTTTGCCAAAACATTAAGATATACATGTATAATCCTTGAGTCTTTTGCCCTTCATGCAAATCCTTATATATGGACTCAATTGTGTTTAGGATATGTATGTATACTTATTGTGTTGACAATTTATACATATACCTTGAAATGAAATTAGTTAATGAAAATTGGTTTTTCGTGTTTTCATATTTAAGTTTTACTTCATGTATATGTCCATCTAGTTCAAACTAATCCTATACATATACATTCCTTTTGAGCCACGTGCCTTCATGCATATATTTTGTGGACTCGTTTGTATTTTGGATATGTATGTATACCTTAGTTTATACTAGACATACATATGCCTTGAAGATTAAGTAGTTCTATGATCTTTTATTTTAGATAAGTATTATTGTTTAAAGGAATTAAAAGAGCTTAATGAAATATTTTTCATAATTGATTTTCACATGTTAGTTATACACTCGTAATTACTACCTTACTCATGTTTTGTTTCTCATGAGTTGTGCTTTATTGATTAGAGTGAATGATTATTATGTGATTTTCATTTCTATGAAAAATAATCTTGTTTTATTCCTTGCTTGAAGGATTTCGTACTAGTTTACAAAACTTTCCATTTTTAACTAGTTCGAATTCTTCTTTGTAATATGAGATATACCATGCTTGTTATTTCAATTGGTATCATTGAACTCTTTCAATTGGTGTCAATTTTGATCTTCTTGTATACTCATATAAGTTTTGTATATGTATGCTTACTCTTTCAAGAATATCAATGTCAATTGGTATCTAATTTTCATACATATATTTTTGTTTATGCTAGTGCTTGAGTTTCAATTGTGTTTAAATTGATTACTTTAAATTGGTATCAAGACTATGCATTATTTTAGTTGGTATTTCATAAAGGGGGAGAAAATTTGATGTTGTCTTTTCAATTGGGATTTGACTCTCACTCCCTTGCTTTATGTTAAAATTGAAACTATATTTTAACATTATTGATCTCAAAAGTTTTCAAATTGGTATCAGGTGTTTAAAAAGAACATATTTCTCTTAATGATGTCAAGATGTTTATGTTGAGTATTTTTAATTGGTATTTCAAAATTTTGTTTTTATGAAAATTTCAATAGTTTTGACTTACATTGCCTATATGTGTATAGATTCATGTTGAGTGTATCCTATATTGAGGAGCTTGACAACTCTTCTTTATGAGATACACGTGTGTAAGGAGAGCTTCACATCTCTTTTTATGCATTACGTATTTTGTGTTATGTGAATTAGGGCGTGTCTTCCTTTCTTCATGTAATTCATATATGTAGGGAAGCTAACTTAACGTCTTCCTCTTCATGAATGTCTATCTCACATACGATTTATTGATCCATGTTGAATTTCTATTGGTATCTAGATGCACTTCATTGACATATTTTTAATTGATATCAATGTTTTGATGTTTAACCCTTTATTGGTTCTTGATTTAGAACAAAAAAAGGGGGAGAATAATTTGTTTTTATAATTTTACCCCTTTATTGATGATTGACAAAAAGGGGGAGAAGAATTTGGCTTTTGGCTTTTATATGCATGTATTTGTTTTAATAAGTTTTATTAAGAATGTGTTGTTTATGTTATTGGTATCTAGAGCTTAGAGTTTGTCTTACTTCATTGGTATCTAGAGCTATAACATGTTTATATTGTTTAATATTTTTTATTTTATTTATGCATGAGTTAAGGGGGAGCTTCTTTGAAGCTTAACTTTAATCCATACATATATAACTCCATGAGTTTTGTCATCATCAAAAAGGGGGAGATTGTTGGCCCAATGGCCTTCCACTCTAGTTTTGATGATGATCAACTCATGTAGTTATATTTACTAATATTCTTGTGTTTCTAAGTTTCAGATCATTAGCAGGATATTAGTGTTGGTGATTAGCTTCAACAAGGTGTTTGGAAGCTTATCATGGTGATTCCGGTGCCAAAGCTTAAAGATCATACCTTTGCACTCGGTGGATCGCGTTTGGGAGCAAGTCTACTTGAAGATGGAGATCATCAAGAGAAGACTTAGGTATCCTAGTTTAGTTTAGTGTGTTTTAGATCCATTTGTAAAGCTTAGTTTAGTTGATATGCTCAAGTGCACAAACACACACGTTTTATGTTTTAATGTGTGATTTTATGAATAGTTGGATCAAAACAAGTTTTCATGATTTATATGTATAGTAGATGTTTTCTAGTTATACATACATGCTTAACTTATAGACAAACTTATTTTGACATTCCTATTCATGTTTTGGAAAAATCTAGTTTGATAAAAATACAAGTTTTATTTATGATAAAATTGGCAAGACACAAAAATGAATTGATATGATTGATATATGTCTTGAAATTTTTATCACAAGTTTAGTTTTCGAGTAAAATGATAAAACATATTTTTGTGGATTTTTTAGAAGTGTTAAAAGATTTTTTACAAATTTTCTATCTCAAAAATCTGCCCAGAAAAACTGTATTTCAGGCAGACCGGTCGACCGGGACAGTCGACCGGCTGCTGTGTCCGGATATGCACAGGCTGTGCATGTCCGTCGGTCGACCGGGTCACGGACCCAGTCGACCGATATAGAGAGTCTGCTCTCTGTATCTTTTCGGTCGACTGGGTCGGTCGACCGATAGAAGGAAACTGTGTTTCCTCCTTGTTGGTCGGTCGACTGGCAGTCGACCGAAGCCCCAACGGTCATATTTTCGACCGTTGGCGGTCGACCGGGCCGGTCGACCGGTGGCTGTCAAAATTGCCACATCAGCCTAACGGCTAGTTTTCTGTTTGGCCTATATAAACTCCATCTCTTTGGGGATTTTGGCTAAGGTTTTTAAGAGAAAAATTTCTGGTTTTCAGCAGAGTTTAAAAGAGTTTTAAAAAGAGTTTTAGTGCTTTTAACTTCTCATCTTTATTGATTTGGGTTTTGGGAAAATCAAAGAAATTGGAATTTGGGATTTTTGTATTGGCATTCATTCTCTATCTTTTACAAGAAATTTCCCAAGTGTTTTTCTTTGTTGCTTGTTTTCCAAAACACCTAATTTCCACACTTGAGCTATCTTCTATCCTAAACTATTAGGATCTTTGTTTTTGTGGAAAAGAAAGAAAAGAGAAAGAAAAGAGAGTTTGTGGTTTTGGAACCACTTGTTGTAAACACCCTTTTATTTGTGAATCCCTCTTCGGTAGAGGTGATCGGGTGATTGGTTTGTGAGCCTCTTAAGGAGAGGCATTTGTTGTGGTTGGCTACGGGCCGTATCCCTCTTCGGTAGAGGTGGATTGTGTGTTGTATTGCCTCGGTGGCATTGTAAGTTGAGAGAGGAGTTAGGGGCTCCTATAGTGGATTAGAAATCCTACACGGTGGTGTAGGCGGGGATGTAGAGCTAGGGGCTCGAACCTCGAAACACATCTTGATCTTTGCGTTTGATCCAATTTCTCTCAACTCTACTTTTTTTTTCATTTGTGCAAGCATCATCCATTCATATCATCATATATACTTGCTTGTGTTTTGAGCATTGTTTCATATTGCCTTGCATATATTTCTATTGCAATTCATCTATACTTGCTTGGCTTAATTGTGTGCATTGTATTGCTATATCCTTGATTGCTTGGATTGCTTGTGTGTGTGTGCCTAACTTATACTCATCCAACAAGAGCTTCACATAGCACCTCAACCCATTTTAAGGGGAATCAAGAGGAGTTAGTTCAGAGCCTCGCAAGGGGAATTCGGCTACACTTGTTGAATTGTATTAGTTTGTCCAACACTTGCATTAGCTTCCGTTTTTAGAGCATTAGAGTTTGCATTTAGCCTTAGATTAGCATTTACACCTATTCACCCCCCCTCTAGGTGTACTTTCACTTCTCTGTTGCTCTGCAGGGGTATTTATAGGAGCTGGAAGAAGTAGAGTCCCAGTACAACTCTGTCCTGCAACTTGTTATCATGTTGATAACCGAATATGTCTTATCTGCGGATTGAATTGGAAAGTTTGATAAACATAAGAGTTGTAGGTCTTCCAGTCTTCTTTCTGGAGCATCTAGAATCATTGGATTTGCATATCTGTAGCAAAAGTTATGATCTGAATACTAAAATGTGTACAGTCTGAATTCGAATTTTTTGAATTTTTATCTTTGCATTCTTCTCCTTTTATCTTTAGCCTTTTTCTGCAAGCAATTAGGGTTGAGTAGAAGTCCATCCCTTTCCTCTTCTTTTAGCAATTAGGAGTTCTTTCTTATCCTTCCTTTTCCTCCCTTAGATTTTAAATAAAGAATTTAAAAATCTAAGTTTAGATTAGGTTAGATAATAAGAAACTTTTAAATTACTACAATTTTTGCACATGGGCTTGCACATGGGCTTTTTGGGCTTCTTTTAGGCTTTATTTATTATTAAAATAAGAACTCAAGGCCTGCACACAATAAATCATAAAATATTAGTAAATGTGCAGAATTATATGAATAAATATGAAAATGTGATGGTAAATGTCATGATAAAAATGCACTTTTCACTACCAATCACACCCTTACACTTATCTTTTTGCTCGTCCTCGAGTAAAAATCAAAGAGAAAAAGAAAAATTAATCTAACCTAACTCACTTTCGTAGGAATCACGGTTGCACTTAGCATGTGCAACAAGCCGTTAAACCTCTAGGTTACCCTAGAGGACGAGTGTTGTCTCGTGAGGGTTTTCAGCAGATTACACCCACAAAATCCATAAAAAGGAGAATATTCGAATTATATTTGAAGAGACTAAGTAGTCTATAAGTTTTAGGATTATCATTTTTATTCATTCTTAAACTTAGTCTTTATAAAGTGAATTGTTATTCATTTTAGGTAAGGATTAAAATTGAATTTCTAATATAGTCTTTTTCGTTACCAAAAATCATATGCATCCTTATGAATTTATACTAGGAATTCCTTAACTTGGACTTTCATGCCTCTTTATTTGTTTAAATTTTTTTAATATGTATAACGCATCTAATTTTCTTTCGTATAAGTATCAAGGCTTCTTGAGGCCCTCATACCTAACTAATTAACTATTAGATGTGTTAATAATTTTTTTTTAATATGTATAACTCATCTAATTTTTCTTTTGTGTAGGCTTCTTGAGGCCCTCATACCTAACTAATTGACTCTTAGATGTGTTAATACATATCTCATATTTCTTAGTTTTATTAGGCTTTCTAATCCACCCATGTAGCGAACTTAAAGTCGATGACTCCCAAACGGTTGGCTTTAGGGCACCAGGTGAGAAAACACCCCGCGGACTCAAATTCGAGTGAACTAGGCCCCAAAACTAAGGACTTTATTTTATTTACTCACCTTTAGCCATGAATACTTATGCTTCTTGAGGCACATGTATCCAGCTTAATTAGTGATTGATAATTTTTTTTTTATATGAGGCACAAGGGTCTTTGTCTTAGAATCCTAGATATGCATTAGGTATGCAAATTTCATTAAGGTAAAAATCAAGACTAATTAATTATTCAATTTCTCCTCCTATACCTAAAATTTAAACAATTTATTTATTTTGACCAAGTTTTTAGAAATCCTAATCATGATTTTCCTAATTCTTAAGATTAACTTAGATTTCTTTCAAAAGATAAGTCAAAATATTGTCCTTTTTATAAGTTTTTTTTTGTCAGAATTTTTTTTAAGCAGATTTTTGTTAGTTTCTACCTATGTTAGTATGTTAGTAAAGCCCACCCCCACACTTATCTCATGCATTGTCCTCAATGTATGAATGAATGCATAAATGCATGAAAAAGAACAAGGGAAGGCAGAAGTTACCTCAAGGTGGTGGTTCCGGTGGTGGTCTAATTGGTCCACGAAATGCAGCCCAATCAAGATAACGTGGTAGTTCACGGGACCTACCTTTATTTACCTCTTTTTTATTTACATATTTACAGTCCCCAGTATGAATAGGATCATGGAAGATCCTCTCGTGAAACTTACTCCCTTTACATGACCAGTCCTAGAAAACCATCACAGAGTCATCATGGTCTATACCTATGTTCAACAAAAGAATGTGACTTGGTAGAATGGTTGACTTGGACTCAAGAATGATAGGTTCAGGAACTAAAACCGACTCAGGAAAGAAACTCAAATCAAGTAAGGGTTCAAGAGTCGGGCTAGGTTCAAGAAGTGGGTCCAAATCAAGAAATTGAAACTCAAGTCCACAATCATCTTCCCACAATGGAATGTGACTCAATGTTGGTGATTCAAGTTCAGGAATGATAGGTGTGGGAATCAAAACTGGCTCTAAAATATTACCTAAGTCGGGTAACAAAACAGGAGTCAATAATGATTCGGGAATTTGAACTTGATCATAGATTTGGGAATCTAGGTCACATATCTCATTAGTTTCAATCTCATAAAAATGAGAACTTGCCAATTTGTCAAGGGGACTTTCAAAAGTAAGAAATTGGTCAAGTTCAATATGATGATCTTCAAAAATGGGTGATTCAATTTCATGATCTATGGGTACAGGAATAAATGTTGGCTCAGAAAGTTGGTCCAAATTGGGTAAGGATACTGGAGTCAACAAAGATTCGAATCGCAAAGTTGGGGATCGGGTTCACATTCACAATCTAATTCAATCTCATTGAAATTAAAACTAGCCAATTTGTCCAAGGATTGAGATTGGTCCAGTTCATATTGATGTGATGAAATTGAATTTTGATCAAGGTCTTCTAGATAGGATGATTCTTGGTTCCTATCAACTTGGTTGGTAAGTTCAAGAATGTTTGAAAGTCTAGAAATTTGATCATTCATTATCTCTTGCAACCGATCCACTTTTTCTTCTAACCCATTGAATGGATCATTGGAGGATTGAAACATTGGTGATGTGGGAAAAGACGTGTACGAAGACAATGGTTGAACAGGTGGTTGACCATATGGCTCAGGGGTGTTGAATCCCCATTAACTCTGTGAAGAGTAGCGATGATTATTCCAATCTTGTTCATAGTATTGGGACTGGGGCATATAATGATTCGGATAAGACCAATCTGGCACACTAGGTTGGTCAAAGTTATGATATGCCGGGTTGGTAATATCCGAATAAGAGGTTGGTGTGTAATATGGAGCCTCATTAAAATTGAAAAAATTGTTGTTATAGGCCATATCACACAAACACAAACAAAGAAAACAAACAAATAATCAAACAAAAAAGAAAAATTCTAACCTAAGTTAGGGTAGACCTATGACCTAGACGACTCCTAACTGGTTAGACTGTCCACGGGAGGTAGGGTGCAGACTTTGACCACAAGTTAATCTGCCAGGTCAGGGCAAGAGTGGTGGGAGGTTTTCCGTCAAAGACGTTCCTTAATTAAATAACCACCAATCTTCGGGCTTTCGGCCCTCAATCCCTTTCCTAGACACTGATTTGGCAAGAGTCAACTTCCAGCATCGTTCCCCCTTAGGATAATCTCCTAATTGAGTCCGAGAAGTCCCTAGGACCAACGTCTAGTCAATTTTTAATTAGGGTTAGGGTTGTGAGTGCTTGGAATATGATTTTTGGGCCAAGGAAGGGTGATTAAATCCCCACCTTATCTTGTTAATAGGTTATGCCCTTAAAATAAATTTGTGCAAGTGTACAAGATAAGTAGATAAGATTCACTCAAAGCAGAAAATCAACCAAGAGATGAGTCCTACTCTACATGCGATGCGTACGTACCTTGCTCCAGCACTCTTCAACAGTAAAATAAAATAATTGCACTCTTCAACAGTAAAATAAAATAATTGAAAAGACACGTGCCTAATATGCAAACGTCTAATCAATTTTTAACTTTAACAATAATTAATTTACTGTTGAATTAATTAGCAGTAAGCAGGGTTATCACAGAATAAATTTTAACAGAGCAGTAGACAATATTTGCAATTTGCAGCAACCTGCAAAAATTTCAGTAAGTAGTCCTCTGCTACTGCCGCGGATCCGCGGCTATTGCCGCGTTTCTGCGGCTAAGTAGCAGGCTCTGCTGCTCTGCCTTCGAGGGCAGAGGCACAGAGTTGCTATATGTCCACTTCTGCTACTGTTTTTCTGTTCTCCAAACCTGCAAACAGAAAAGAATTAAAAGAATTAGTTAATAATTAATTTTTTTATTAGAGAAAAACTTACCGTCCCTCCCCGGCAATGGCGCCAAAATTTTGATTGAGATTTTTTCTGCACACAAAAATAAAGAATATTAGATTTAGAACAAAATGTGCAAGTGCTCAATTCGAATCCGCTGTAGCAAGGCTATGCGGGTCGTGATCCTCTGGGAGGGACTAGCGATGGAAGCTTTGTCAATAAGTTATCTCTAAAGTTTTTATTATTTTAAGTTAGAAAGAAAGAAGATGGAGAAGAAGAAGTGATATTTACAATGGAAGTGAAGAAAAGAAATTGAGAATATGGTAGTGTGAGATCTAAACTAAAAAATAAAAAGAAAGAAACTATAACACGTACAAACCTCTTCTACCTTGCTTACCTTTGATCTGTTCGCGACGACTTACCTTGTCTTGGAAGGCGTGCAAGTATGGCGTATAGGATCGTCCACCTTCGCTACCTACACTATGAAAAGAAAAGACAATCTAAAGAAGGATTGTTCATCTCCATAAGCCATCAAGTGCTCTTCTTTGGCTAGGCAGTCTCGAAGCAATCAGATCTCACGGTTCACAAAACAATAGAGAGAAATAACAAAAGTAAAAAAGAACAGAGAAAACACAAGATTAAACAAGAATAAATGAAAACAAACCTCAAGTGGATTTCATTAACAATGGAAGAAAAGTAGGCTTACACCGCTGTCACCTCAGTACAAGCATGGACTCCTTCCTCCATGAAAGCTTCCTCCACTCTCAGTTACAAAATTTACAAAAGAAAAACAAAAATAAAATCTAACCTAAACTACAAGTTAGCCTAAGAAACCCTAGAATCTGCTCTGTATTTTCTGTGTGCCCTTCTCTGTTGCTCTGCAGGGGTATTTATAGGAGCTGGAAGAAGTAGAGTCCCAGTACAACTCTGTCCTGCAACTTGTTATCATGTTGATAACCGAATATGTCTTATCTGCGGATTGAATTGGAAAGTTTGATCAACATAAGAGTTGTAGGTCTTCCAGTCTTCTTTCTGGAGCATCTTAAATCATCAGATTTGCATATCTGTAGAAAAAGTTATGATCTGAATACTAAAATTTGTACAGTCTGAATCCGAATTTTTTGAATTTTTATCTTTGCACTCTTCTCCTTTTATCTTTAGCCTTTTTCTGCAAGCAATTAGGGTTGAGTAGAAGTCCATCCCTTTCCTCTTCTTTTAGCAATTAGGAGTTCTTT
This sequence comes from Agave tequilana, assembly GCA_038442645.1. NCBI lineage: Eukaryota > Viridiplantae > Streptophyta > Magnoliopsida > Asparagales > Asparagaceae > Agave > Agave tequilana. The sequence continues at coordinate 36,973 of JAVJIF010020359.1, read as the reverse complement.
CTTATCCTTCCTTTTCCTCCCTTAGATTTTAAATAAAGAATTTAAAAATCTAAGTTTAGATTAGGTTAGATAATAAGAAACTTCTAAATTTCTACAATTTTTGCACATGGGCTTGCACATGGGCTTTTTTGGCTTCTTTTAGGCTTTATTTATTATTAAAATAAGAACTCAAGGCTTGCACACAATAAATCATAAAATATTAGTAAATGTGCAGAATTATATGAATAAATATGAAAATGTGATGGTAAATGTCATGATAAAAATGCACTTTTCACTACCAATCACACGCATTGGAAGAAGGACAGAGGAAAGTGCCGCTTGCTTGACAGAAGATAGAACTTCTTGCCATCCATTTGAAAAATCCATTGCCCCTCTCCGCCCAGCAGCTGGCGATCATGGTCTGGCGTCGCATCTCTAAACATAAAGCCGGGCTTACGATGGATTCTTTGGTCAGAATCTTCAAGAGGAGCAGTAGTCAAAATGCTCCTCATGGTGCGCTGGTCCCCACCATAAATAAGCGTGTCCCAAGTAGGAGAGCTCCGCTCGCTGAACAGAGAAGCTTGCCCTTGGAACTGCAGGCTAACATTGCCGTCTAATCCCTTGGCCGTCCCAAATAGACTGTTCAAAGGACCAGGAGTGTAGTGCACTGCAAGAAAAAAAACTGATTAGTTCATCAGTCAAGCAAAGGCTAAAACAAAAATGTAATTTTTGTTAAGGCAAAGCCTCGCTCTCCGAGCGAAGCTGGCCTAGTGATAGCTTCGCCCCGAAGCTTAGCTTCGCAGCTGCAGTGTAACTCTGCACTTCACACGAAGGCAGGATACAGGAAAATATCTAAGTGTTAGCTTCGCTCTAGTAGCTTAGCACAACAGAATGCGACACAGCCCCAAGGGCTAACTTCGTCAGAATGATATTATGGTCTAAAGATCATTTTAAGGGCATTAAGGTCCTTTTCTGTCAAATTGCAAAGGACAGCCTCGCATCCTGTTATTCAACAAGATGTAAACCGCTTAAGGGATAGCTTCGCCTGAAAGCTTGAAGAAGGACTCTTCAGTTCTTGGATTCCCGATCAAGAAAGTAAGGGAAATTCAGGGAATTAAATTCCCTAAGAATAATAGATCATAATTGATCATTTTTGGGTTCATCCAAAGATAGCCAGAAACTGGCTTTAAGAGAGAGACAACAGTCTCTAATCGAAAGGGAAAGATTCCTACCGGCGATTGGTCGTTCGATGACCGGAGGAGGAGAAGGACCCTCTGCTACAGAAGTTGCCACTTCTTTTTCCGCTCGTCTCTTGGGAGCCATTGAAAAATAATGCAAGTTCTTGAAGAAGAAGAAGAAGAAGAAGAAGAAGAAGAAGAAGAAGAAAAGAGTTAAGTGCTCTGTAAATTTCAAAGAGAAGTGATGTCTTCTCTCTCAGCCCGATGAGGCTTTTATAGGCTAATGATCGCCTGAAATGACTCCTCGAAAACAGTAAAAGCTGTCGTTTCAAATTTATTTGAAACGGCACCTAGAGTGCCTTCCCGAGAAGCGCTGATTCAGCCCCACTAAGGGCTAACTTCGCCACGAGTCAAATGCGGACTTCGCACGATGCATCAATAATTTCGCCGAAAGGACTGCCTTAGCCTCGCTAAAGGCACAGCCTGAACTTCGCGGGAAACTCGTATTAGCTTCGCTGGAAGCTCATTCCTGATTCAAAAAGGATCCTATCTTTAACTTCACGTGAAGTCTAGCTCCGCCGGACCAATTCAAGCGTTCTCAAATCAAAAAGAAGGCATAGCAAAATCAGATAAGCAGAAAATAAATCTTTATTGATTTAAAAGGAAAGGTACATTGATGCTACTACATCAAGGTTGTGTTTCATACAATAGAGCCATTTGCTCAAAAGGCATACAAGTGATCCTATCTACTTCCAAGCCAAACTAACTGGACACAAAAGGCCTTCCTCCTGCACAAGGTCGTAATCCTTCACATAATGGTAGATAGTGCCACCAGGACAGATGGTGCCACCAGGACAAGGCCGTGATCCTTTGCATAATGGCAGGTTTTGCCATCAAGAAGCTGGATCTTCCTTAAATTGGCAAAGGAAGTTGATATTCCTTGATGAAAATTGGCAATGGAGGATCCGAGACCATACAGGTGATGTCCGCTTTCCCGAAGTGAATCATCTCGGATAAGCGACTACCAGCCTCGCCTCGAAGTTGATCATCTCGGATAAGCGACTGCCAATCTCTTCTGGGAACACACGTCAGTTGCCCTAGTTTGCTCCTCCTCCTTAGGATTAAAGTTTCAACCGAAAAAGTAAGAGGCAACTTCTTGACCTCTTTCATCAGAACAAATGATTGGCAAACATAGCTCACTGCAATGCAAACTGAAACAAGTTAGCAGTAAGTCAAAGGAAAAGCTGCCAGAAAATGCTAAGTCAAATTCTTTGGGGCGAAGCAATTTATATCTGATTCAGTTAAGGATTAATTTCAGTTAAGCAGAGGATAGCCTCTCTTGCACAATGATGATGGGCTAGCTCAGCATAAGCTAAGTCCTAGCCTCGCCTATATGGCTGAGCCAGACTGATCCTGAGGAACGCAGTCTTGACCCCACCTATATGGCAAGACTGGCTCAACCTTGTAGAGACTTAAGTCCCAAGTTTTGCCTATGTGGCGAACTTAGCAAGGCATGCAATTATCTTTCTTTATTCAAGTGATAGCTTCGCTGGGAAGCTGGGCTGAAGCCCTTCTCTGCAAATCAGTCAGACGTAAGGGAAATCAATCCTTGAGGTAGCTGTTAAAGCTAAGTTAAGGGAGATAAACTCCCTAAAGGTTACCAGTTTATTGGTAGAGTTTCTGGTTGACCGAGACTAATCGGTCCTTGGCCGGGTAATAACCAGAGTGGGCATCCCCACTAGTTCAGAGATCTGAGTATCTCTCTCAACAAGAGAAGAGAAGAGAAAAGCAGACCGCTTCTCTTCAGAGGACCTCAAGTGTCCTATTTATAGGCCTCATGGCCTGAGCGCTGTCGCTTCAAGCATGGAAGCGCGAGCGCATTTAAGGCATTAATTGAGCCTTGAAAAAGGGAACGGTTTCCTTCGAAACTGTACAAGAAAGAAATGATCTCCCTCATTAAGGCATTTATTAAGCCTGGAAAAAGGGAATATTCTCCCTCGGAAGCGAACAAAGGAGGAATGATCTCCCTCGATTAATGCAAAAGAGGTTATTATAACCTCGAATAAGGAGCGATCCTTCTCGTAACTAGCCGAAAGCAGTTGGCCTCGGAAAGGAACATCATTCCAAAGCGAACCTATTCCGGGAGGCTCCGACGCGGAGCTACCCAGATGCGAAGCTACCCAAATGTGAAGCCACCCAGAGTCGCGAATCTACACACGATTCTTTGATGAATCTATCCCAAAGCAGGATTAAAAGCGAAGCTGAACTCAACCACCATGACGATGTTCGTATGTCACATACCACCGATCAAAGCAATTCAAAGTATTTCGAAGTCTGAGCCATTGCAGACTTTCGAAAACTTTGAAGGGGGTCTTGTTGATACTTTAAAAAAGACAAGATTCTGACTGGCCTGAACAATGTCTAAACTTGTTGACATTTACAAAAGACAAGTAACAGATAAGCTGACGACCAGTTTCCACCCATCTCCGAGGGACAAGGAAGCAACTTGGACTCTACTGATCCAGTGAAGCAGACAGTAAGCCCGGATTGCCTCTAAACAGACCTCAGCAGGTCTAAAATGCTAGCACTTAGCATCACATGAACCCAAAGGGATAGCCTCGCCTGAGAGGGTAAGATCATCTAAACTTCGCTTGAAGCCACACGCAACCGCGCAGAAGGGTATGCGGTAGCTTCGCCACAGACGATATCTAGCTCCGCTGAAGAGCTGTCTTCTGACTTTGCCATATGGTCCTTTCAGCTCCGTTGCGAGCTCGATGCAGGCAGTGCCGCTGCAGGTCTACTATGGTCAACCTATTGACCATTTAAATCTCAGGATGAGATCAAATCTGATCGAATCAAGACCAAATCTAATTAAGATCAGATCTGGGATTAAAATTGGTAGTTGACTGCCGTAATCTCTTGACTCTTCTAAACCGAGTAAGAGGATCAAGGAAAATCCTCCAACGATATGGAAAGGACCAAAACAGATCAAGAGGATCAACCGATCTGCTACTTCTAGCTTCGCAGAAGCTGATCCTAGCCTCGCAGCAAGGCTACTTTTCAGATTTAAACAGATTTGATTCAATCTGTTTTTATATTTTCAAGAGACAATTATACCCTTACTCTCCCTATAAATAGCCCTTCAGGGGCATAAGGAGAGGGATCCGAGGAGAGACGGCACGGAACCCCAGCGCACGAAGAGCTCCACACACGCAAGGACTTCTTCACGACTTCTCGAGAGGACGCACCGCGTGTACAAACAGAGATCTATTCTCTTGAATTCAGAGACTTTTAGAGAGCTGCTTCTCTAATCAGGGTGCTAATACCCTAATACCTCCCTTCTTTTCAAGGAATCTCCAGAACCAGGCGAGAAGGAATTCCTAAGTGAAGGCGGTTTAAGAAGTAACAAGAGGGCTCTACTAACCTTCTGTTCTCTGATTCTCCGAACCAGGTGAGAAGGGAATCACATCGCTCGCATCGTCAAAGGGACAAAGTGGTCACGCGCTGACCAGACTTCTATCGGCACACTTCTCCAGAATCTTTGAGGAGATCTACTTGTAATCTTTTTAGAATACTTATAATTTAGCTCCTCGACCCTTTTTTTTGTAACTTTTCCCCTTTGCAAATCAATGGGAAACATAGGTGTAGAAAGATGATGTTAGGGGGGCACTTGGCAAGATCCTACAGAGAGAAGTGGAGTATAAATAGGGAAAATGAAGAGAAAATTCTCATTTGACAAAACTCTCTTCTTTTTTTCATTTCCAGCTCCAAAGACCCCCTCCCTTCATTGTTTGCTGCGGGCCAAAACTGTAACGGTCCCAGGTTAAATTACCTCAATATCCATAATCATCAACCTTATTGCTCGTTAATCAGAATATATTAAAAAATTTCGGCAGCATCTCCTCTGAAATATAGACTCCATCTCAATTCAATAATTTAGATTTTGGCTAACATCAGCCTGCTAATAAATCTCATTTCCATCATATAGTTCATCCGAAGGTCCATCATATAATCATATGCATAAGAGTGCTTTCACGATATTATATTCTAACTCACAGTGACTAATAACATCAGAGTTTACAAAAAGAATCACATTCTACAATAAATACATACGTCATCTCAGGAGAACATCCTTGCAGCTCTAAGTCGCACCTTCGCCTTGCCGTGACCTGAAAATATATCAATCTGTGGTGGGGTGAGCTCAACAGCTCAGTGAGTGAAATCATTCAAAATAGAGTTTGTATTATAATACTATTGTAAATCAAGTATGATGCAGTTGAGCAATGTCCAGAATTATTTTCGATACTTCTACTTATGGTTGATACTGCAGCTTATGAATCATAGATTCCTTTTATAATCCGATACTTTCTATATGTATTCTTCTGGGTACACGTGATCAATATTTTATTAACATACAATCTCAATAATTTTGTAATACTTGACCTACTCGTTAGTCTCTTATAATCACCTCTCAGGTTTCTAGTTTGTAACATGTTCGTATTTCATCTATATAGTCATGGTCGCAGCACAACTCTTGGAAAGCCTAAACTTACTCACTAGATTAGTTACAGTCCAATATTGCATGTACCCCAATATACATATGACATCACACCCTACTCATGATAGTATCCAAATATAACTGTATTCATTCATGAAGAAATACGAGACACTCACATCCATATACGGGATGTCACAATAATCTATTTACCCGATGTCATAGACAACTATATGCATACACTAGGTATCATATGTATTAATATCCTTAATTCGGATATCATGAACAATCATATCCATATACCGGATATCATAAACAATCATTTGCATTAATTGATATACAATTTTGCATATTTTACCACATCATTCCCATGCATATTGTCAATAAAAATATGATTTTTAATCTTCTTCTCACTATTTTTGCAGGTCTACATTCTAATGGAGAAAAGGCCCAAAATCTCTTTAATTAGCAATAATTAAAGGGAATTAATTCAAAGCCCAAAAGAGAGCCCATAGTTTGAGCCCAGGATCTGGAGAATTCTACACGCCAGCTCAGACTTCCAGAAGGTCCACGTGGCTAACAACCTGTAACAAACATGTAACAAAAAGATCAGCTTGAACGGCCCAGATTGTGCCGCATTTTCTGGGATTTTGCCGTATATCTGCGGCAGTTGTGAGGTTGTTGAAGCCCGGATTTCTCTCCAACAACCTAGGCTCTAGATCCTTCTCTCTGAGGCTATAAATGCACCACCAGGGCCTGCACGCACGAGTGTAGAGGAGGAGAGAGGAGAGATTAGAGATTAGATGCTTGTATTTTGTAGGATTTCTCTCTAGGATTTTTGTAGTGCTCTAGATCTTCTTCCTCCCTAGAAATTCTGTAAAGAGAGAGTTTGTAAGAGAGAGAAAGCTTGTGTATACCAAGGTGTGACAACTTGTGAAGTAAGGATTGATCCATTTTCTTCTCTCTTCTCTTGCATTTTCTAGTTTACTTGCTTTCTTTAATTCTAGCTTCACTTTACTTGCACTTTAATTCATACTTTGCTTTTCTTTTATTATGGCTAGTAGCTAACTTTTCTAACATGAACTAGCTAACCACTAACCTTGCTAACTACTAACTCATGGGTGATTGCTATCTTTAATCTTGCAAGTTGTATGGTCTTCTCTTCTCCGATGGGTTACTTTCATTGCTTGGCAAGTTCTTGTTGTAATTCCATATGATTCATGTGTGCCTCATTTAGAGCCTTGTCTTTAGAACAAGTGCCTTGATGGAACATGGAGATGGATCACCAAACATATGCTATTTGTTGTACAACTTCTTTACTTCAATTAATGAATGTTGTATCTTCTTCCTTAGCATCCCTTGAGTGTCGCTCTTTTGATTCCATTATTGAAAGTCTATCATGTAGGCCAATGACATCTATGCGTCTACAAGACAAGTCCAAGAGTGATCACCCGTCATTCAAGTGGGAAAGTAATTAGACCAACACGCAAGACAAATCTTTGCCGATGAATCAACATGAGGCACGCATTCACCATCACGGAGTTTAGTAAGTTTTTAGTAAGGTAGTAAGGTTAGCTAGTCATGGTTTTCTCCATCTTCAAATCTTTTACAAGTTTTCTTTTCTTTTTAGTGTTAATCCAAAAGCCAATCTTGTTTTGATTTCTTTTCATTTTCCATCATGAACATATCCACCGATTCTTTCATTTCTTTTTCCATGTTTTATTCATTCTTTTAAGACAAAGAAGAACCTTCATTTTCTTTCTTCACTACGAACCGTAACGCTTCCATCGCAAGCTCTCCCTGAGAATCGACTCGGTATAGCCCATGCTATAACGGAGATTGGAAAGGATACATTAATCATATAAATACATTGTGGAGTGATCAAAGCACTTGAGGTTGATTCTAAACCTTCTCTCTTTTATTGAATATTTGTGCAATCTACCACACTATCCTTTTTCCCTTAACAAATTTTTGGCGCCGTTGCCGGGAAGAGCAACGGTTTTTGATTTAAAAGTGAAGAACTAAACGAACTTTCTTCTCTGTTGCAGGTTACAGGTGAAGAAACAGGAAAATTTGCATTGCAGTGTCATATAAGTGGCTCTGGGCCTCTGCTCTTGAAAGCAGAGACCAGTAGCCCTCTGAATTGCCGCGATTCCACGGCAAAAGCCGCAGATCTGCGGCAAGGAGGAGAGGACTACTGACAATTTTTCTGCAGGGTCTCTGGCTCTGTAAAATACAGCTGCTGCAATACTTAATTTCTTGTATGCTTCACCATACTCCTGCTAATAATCAACAGTAAAAAATTTGGTTGCAAAGTTAAAAATTGATTAGACATTTGCATTCTAGGCACTTGTCTTTTCAATTCATTTACTTTTACTGTTGAAGAGTGCTGGAGGCAAGGTACGTGCACATTGCATATTGACTAGGACTCACTCTTTGTTTGTTTTAAAACGCTTTGAGTGAACCTTGTTTGTTTATATCGTACACTTGCACAAAATCGATTCTAAGGGCACCACCCATAAATAAGATAAGGTGGGGGATTTCATCACCCTTTCCTTAGCCCGAAAATCATTTTCCAAGCACTCACAATCCCAAGCTTGTAATAAAATTTGATAGACGTTGGCCCTAGGGACATCCAGACTCACTTAGGAGATTATCCTAAGGGGGAAAAGTGTTGGAAATTGACTTTTGCAAAATCAGTGTCTAGGAAGGGATTGAGGGCCGAAAGCCCGAAGGTTGGTGGTTACTTAATTAAGGAACGTCTTTGACGGAAAACCTCCCAACAAACTTGCCCTTACCTGGCTGATTAGCTTGTAGTCAAAGTCTACACTAAACCTCCTGTGGACGATCTAATCAGTTAGGAGTCGTCTAGGTCCAGGAATCCTAGATAGCTTGGATTGATTTTTCTTTTGTTGTTTGTTATTTTCATTTTTTGTTTTTCGCTGGTGTGATCGGTGCACGTTGTTTGTGACTGTATATGCAAGAGTGGTTCCGTGATCCAAATTCTGCAAGACTTGTTAGACTTTCTACACTTGCACTTACACAACCACTTGACACAATGGAAAACAACGTCTCACTTCAAGATCGATTCTACCCGATTCGCACCTCCCTTCCATCATGCATTCTTCTCCCCGAACCCAATGGAAATCACTTCGAGCTGAAACCGCAATTCATTAATACACTTCCCCGATTTCATGGTCTAGAGTCTGAGAACGCGTATTTCTTCATTCGAGAGTTTGAAGAAGTATGCCAAATGATGAGAATTTTCCAACTGACCGAGGATGCTGTTAGGTTAAGGTTTATACCGTTTGCACTAAAGGATTTAGCTAAGAAATGGCTTTACAATCTTCCCGTCAGTTCCATATCTTCATGGGATGATTTTGTCAAAGTCTTTCTTAAGAAATTCTACCCCATCCACAAAACAGCCCTCATGCGAAAGAATATCATGCAATTCTAGCAGGAATCACACGAACCTTTCTGGAAATATTTTGAGCGTTTCAAAGACCTTCTAGCCCTATGTCCTCATCAAGGCATAGAGAAATGGCGTTTATGCCAGATTATCTATGACGGTCTAGATTACCAGACGAAAACTCTCCTTGAATCCATGTGTCAAGGGGAATTTTTGAAGAAAGATGAACATCAGGGGTGGGATCTCTTTGAAATCTTAGCTGAGAAAACCATTCAGTGGGAGTCATGCCCTGATAAACCCACTCCCACCACTTCCAGAACTGGTATGCACTCCATAGAATCCTCTATAGCCGCAGAAGCCAAGATCACACAATTGATGAAGAGGATAGAACTGCTTGAGTCTAGGGGAAATTCTGTTGTAAATCAGGTCAACCCATTGCCTGTGATTAAACCAGGTTGCACCTACTGTCATGACCTTAACCATGTCTTTGAGGAGTGTCCTTTGTATCAGTCCCAATCATATCAGGAGAACTTGAATGCAGCATTTACCAGACCCCCATACTCCAACACTTACAATTCAGGATGGCAGAACCATCCAAATTTTTCGTGGAGTCAGTCTGGTCCTGAGCATCATAGGCCACCATTTCCACATCCTTATAATGCTCAGTCTCACCCATCCAGTTTCAATAGTAATGCACCGAATTTTCATCCATCTCAAGGTCCACCACAATCCCAATCTTTTCAAAGTCCACCACACTACCAATCACAATTCCAGTCTCCATATCATCAACATCCACCCCAGAATGATTCAGAAATATCAGAGTTGAGGAAAATGTTAGAAACCTTTACAAAGAACTATCATCAGGATATGAATAAAGTTCAGGTCCAAATTGGGCAATTGGCTAATTCAGTAAATGAGAGACAAAAAGGACTGTTACCAAGTCAGCCATTGCCAAATCCCAAACATGAAGACACGGGCCCAAGTCATTGTCATGCTATTCATACCCTGAGATCTGGAAAACAAGTAGACAATAAGGTTTCTAGTCAATCATCCCATCCAGTACCAAAACCAACACCTCCTATCCCAATACAACCAGCTTCTGACAAACCATCTTCTAGTACAGAGCCATCCACTTCAAAAGCCAAGGGTAAATAAAAGGTAGATGAGCAACCTTATAAGCCTAGTATACCATTTCCAAATAGGCTTATAAATAACAAGACAAATGCTCATATGGAGAAAATAAAAGAAATGTTCAACAAGGTCCAAATCAATGTCCCTCTTCTTGATGCCATACAACAAGTGCCATCATATGCCAAATTCTTGAAGGAAATGTGCACCAAGAAGAGGAAAACACAAGTCCCGAAGAAAGTCTTCCTAGCATCAACCATCAGCGAGTTGCTCACTGGTCCAACTCCTGTAAAATATAAAGACCCAGGGAGCCCCACCATTTCATGCATCATAGGACAGACTACCATCAATAGGGCACTACTTGATTTAGGGGCCAGCATCAATCTCCTACCTTTTTCTGTGTACCAACAATTAGGGTTAGGCGATCTTCTCCCTACCCAAATGACCATACAATTGGCTGATCGCTCTGTCACTAGACCCAAGGGGGAAATTCACAATGTCCTTGTCAAAGTTGGGGAATTCATTTATCCTGTTGACTTTGTAGTCCTTGAAATAAAACCTATGTCAAATTCCAATCAAAGGGCTCAAATTCCTGTCATTTTGGGACGACCATTCCTGGCTACTGCAAATGCCATCATTAATTGCCGGAATGGATCAATGAGGTTAACCTTTGGTAACATGACTCATGAACACAATGTCTTCCACACACAACCTCGTAAAACAAAAGATCAAACATTTGAGGTTAGTTTCATTAGTAACAATTGTAAGGAAGAAGGTGAAGATCCAAAAGATGAGTCACAATCTTGTGATTCTCTTATCCGAGTACCCTTTCAAAAGGGGAAAGTTGATTTGGATATTTTCACTTTCAATGAGCCAACTCTGACTGTACTCGAACCTCCGATTGATATATCCTTTGAAGACCTGTTTGCTGATGAGATCATGTGTCTAGATGAGTCAACTCGGGGTTAGCTAACTGATTGCACACTTCCGGATGTTGACCTTAGTTTTGAAGAATTGTATGGAGAGGAGCTGAAATTCCTTAACAATGGAAGTGATGAGATTCAGAGTGAGAGTGGTGATAAGGAATTTTTTAGTGAACAATGTGGTGGAATGAGGGTGAATGATAATAATAAACAATTGAATCTGAAAATACCTAGGGCTAAAATAATTCAAACCGTTTCCCAACTGAGCTCACGAAAGCAGACGCACTGGAACGATGGGAAACGGGCCAGAGGAAAACGACCAAAAGCCTAGGTAATGGTTACACTTGTATATACTCTTTGTAAATAATTTTTTGCACTTTCTTGTAAATAAAAGTTTCTTACCTCTTACCTATTTCATGCATACATATATCATGATGCATTGAGGACAATGCATGAGATAAGTGTGGGGGAGGGATTACTAACATAGAGTTTTTAGATTTTCTTTCTTTGACACTTCTTTTAGAAATAAAAAAATATATAAAAAAAACTTTTTGAAATAAGAGACAAAGTTTTCATCTATTTTTAAGAAAATTAAGATGATCTTAGAAATTAAGGAAACCTCAATTATGACATCTTAAACCTAGTTGAAATAATGGATATTGTTTAAAATTATAGGCTAAGTAAGAAAAATTGGGGAGATATTTTTATCTTGAATTTTTTGCCTTAGATCGTATGCACTTCACACTTACACATTTTTAGGATGGAAACAAAGACCAATAAGACCATAAAAAAAAATAAAAAATAAAAAAGAAAAATATTTATATAATAAAACATCACTTATTAAGCTGGATAATTGTGCCTCAAGAAGCATGGTTATTCACGCCTAACGGTGATTAAAAGAATAATCCCCCTTAGTTTTGTGGCCTTTTTCACTCGAGTCTGTTTTCCATTATATTTGCAAATGGGGAAAACTTACAAAAAAGAGTTTGAGGAGCTAAATTACAAGTATTCTTAAAAAGATTACAAGTAGATCTCCTCAGAGTTTCTGGAGAAATGTGCCGATAGGAGTCTGGTCAGCGCGCGACCACTTTGTCCCTTTGACGATGCGAGCGATGAGATTCCCTTCTCGCCTGGTTCCGGGAATCAGAGAATAGAGGATTGGTAGAACCCTCTTGCTACTTCTCAAAACCGCCTTCTGTGAGGAATTCCTTCTCGCCTGGTTCCGGAGATTCCTTGAGGAAAAGAGGTTGCTAGGGTATCACCACCCTGAAAAGAGAAGTATTTCTCTTGAAAGGTCTCTGAATTAGAGAACGCACGGTGCGTTATGAAGAAGTCCGGTTCTCCTGATCAGCAGAGGATTGATTTGGGAGCAGAAGCCCACTTTGATTGATCGCCGATCTCTGGAAGCCTTCTCCCCTTGTGCCCTGGCGGGCTATTTATAGGGAGAGCAAGGGTATAATCGTCCCCTTGAAGATATGGAAACAGATTGAACCGAATCTGTTTGAATCTGGAAAGTAGCCTTGCTGCGAGACTAGGATAGCTTCTGCGGAGCTAGAAAATAGGCAAGTCGGTTGATCTTTCTGATTTGTTTTGATCCTTTCCATATCGTTGGAGGATTTTCTCTGATCCTCTTACTTGTTTCAAGAGAGTCAAGAGATTGCGGCAATCACCTGCCATATTTGAATCCTAATTGGATTTGATCAGATTGGATCCGATCTCATCAGGAGATTTGATTGGTCAAAGGTTGACCATAGCAGACCAATAGCGGAGCTGCCCGCTTTGAAGCTCATAGCGGAGCTAGAGGCAACTCTTGGCGAGGTCCGAAAAGAGGCTTTTCGGCGAAGCTATCAGTTAGCTTTCTGGCGATGCTCTGGATGATGCTAGCCTCTCAAACGAGGTTATCTCCTTGGGCTAATGTAATGCTAAATGCTAGCATTTTAGACCTGCTGAGGTCTGTTTAGAAACAATCCAGGTTCACTGTTCTGCTTGCTGGATCAGTGGAGTCCGAACCGCTTCCTTGTCCCTTGGAGGTGGGTGGAAACTGGTCTTCAGCTTGTCTGTCCCTTGTCTTTTATAAATGTCAACAAGTTTAGACATCGTTCGGACCAATGAGAATCTTGTCTTTTTTAAGTGTCAACAAGACCCCCTTCAAAGTTTTTGAGAGTCTGCAATAGCTCAGACTCCGAAACACTTTGAACTGCTGTGATGGTATGTGGAGTGTGAACGTCGCCATGATGGTTGAGTTCAGCTTCGCCTTCAATCCTGCTTTGGGATGAATTCGCCGAAGAATTGCACTGGTTCGCGAGTAGCTTCGCGTCGGGGTAGCTCCGCATCTGGGCTTCGCTTTGGAACTCCTGTTGCCTTTTCAAAGCCAACTGCCGTGGGGCGGTTACGAGGAGGATCATTCCTTCTTTCGCGCCAATCGAGGGAGATATTCTCTGGTCGCACCTTACCGAAGGAGGATATTCCCTTTATTCAAGGCGCCATAAGTGCCTTTTATGAGGGAGACGTTTTCTCCCTTTGCACGGTTCCAAGGGGAAACCGCCCCTTCCATCAAGGCGCAATAAATGCCTTGAATGCGCTCGTGCTTCCACGCTTGGGGTGGTCGCACTCAGGCCATGGGGCCTATAAATAGGACACTTGAGGTCCTCTGAAGAGAAATGTTTTGCCTTCCTTCTCTTCTCTTGGTTGTGAGAGATACTCAGATCTCTGAATTAGTGGGAAAGCCCACTCTGGTTGCCACCCGGCCAAGGACCGGTAAGTCTTAATCGTTCAACGACTTCACCGATTTTAGGGGATTCATCTCCCTTTGACAGCTGCTTCAGGGATTAGCTTCCCTTGATCTTCATCTTGCAATTGGCTGCTGCAGAGAAGGATCTCATCATAGCTTTCTGTGAAGCTATCATCTTGATTTGTTCACTACATGTTAAGTCCGCTACGCAGGCAGGACTTGGGACTTGGTCTCTCCAAGAGTTGAGCCGGTCTTGCCATATTGGTGAATGTTGAGACTGTATCTCACAAGATCAGTCTGACTTTGCCATATAGGTGAGGCTAGGACTTGGCGTTTACTGAGCTAGTCCATTAGTTGCTGTGCAGGCGGAGCTTGTCCTCTGCTGAAGTCGGATTGCTTTGCCGCCCAAGAATCTGACTTAATATCTTTGCAGCTTTTTCTGTGCTTAACTGCTAACTTGCTCCAATTTGCCTTGCAGTGAGCTATGTTTGCCAGTCTGGTAACTTGATGGAAGAAACCATGAAATCGCCTTATGCTTCCCCGGTTGAAGCTTTTACTTTTAAGCAGGAGGAACAATTCGGGGGCAGCGGGAGCATGTCCCAGGGGCTGTTGGCAGCCTCTTATCCGAGATGATTCGTTCTGAGGTGAGGCTGGCCGCCGCCTTTATCGGAGAGGATCCGTTCAAGATAATGGGCGTCGCCTGTGGGATCGCCGGCATCATTGCCGACTTTCAACTTTGGTGGCCTTTGGGGGTGATCCACTTCAGGAAAGCGGATATCGCGCCTGTTAGATTACTGATACCACTGCCAATTCCCATTATACGTGATTTATCGTGTTGGCGGCGATAGGTTTTTTATTGCCAGGCTTCAACAAAAATGGCCTAGCAAGATCTGCCATTTTTGTGGAAAAAAATGACCATGTCCTTGCGGCACCACTGATTACGGTCTTATGCAGGAGGAAGGCCCTTCCTGTCCCGTTGGTCTGGCCTGGGAGCAGATAAAACCGCTTGTATGCCTTTTATGCAAATGACCTTGTTAGGCAACTTGGTGTGCTATATAAAACACAACTTTGATGTAATATCAAATGTACCCTTTCTATCAATGAAAGTTCATCTCTTGTTCATTTGATTTTTGCTTGCTTTCATTGGGAGTTCTGCCATTGCTGGGCTGGACTGTGTGCGGAGCTAAGGACATAGTCCTTCCTTCGAATGATCTTCGCGAGACTGGTGTGTACCGCGAGCAGCACGCTTTTTAGAGGGCTAAGGTAGGCCTCTCGGCGAAGCCCTTGAAGGATTGTGCGAAGTCCGCAGTTTTGCACTAGTGCGAAGTTAACTCTTAGTAGAGTTGAACCGGTGCTTCTCGGGAAGGCGCTTCGGGCGCTGTTTCGAATTAATTCGAAACGGCGGCATGGGCCCTTTTTCGAGGCCTCGTTTCAGGCGCTGATTGGCCTATAAAAGCCCAATCGGGCTGAATATGGAAAGGTCTCCTTTTTTTCAGAGAACTTTTCCATCTCTTCCTCTTCTTCTTCCCTTTCGTTCAGAGATCTTTGAGGACTCTAGTAGCTCTTCAATGGCGCCTAAAAGACGAGCGGAAAAAGAAGTGGCGACTTCTGCGGCGGAGGGCCTTCCTCCTCCGGTCATCGAGCGACCAGTCACCGGTAAGAAATTTTCCTGTCTGATTGGAGTCCGAGGTCTCTTTTCCTTTGGAGCCGGTCATTTGGCTATTTAGGACGATCGAATGGGATCTATCCTCATTAGGGAGCTCGTTTCCTTGAACTTCCCTATTTTCCTTGCACCAGGGAAGTAAGAACTGAACAGTTCTTCTTTTAGGCTTCTGTAGGAAGCCATTGCTTGGGCAGTCTCCATCCTGTTGAGGAACAGGTTATGGGTCTGTTCCTCGTGGCCACGAAGGACGACTGTTGACCATGATGTCCTTTTGATGACGTCAGCCCTTAGGGCTATGCTACCTCCTGCTTTAAGCGAAGTTGGCGCTCTGGATATTTTCTGCAAAGATGCAGTCTTATCCATGAAGCGAAGCTTTTTCAAAGCTATCACCTTGCAGGCCATGCTTGCTGGGCGAGGCTATGCCTTAGTGAATTTTTATGCTTTCGCATCCACTTGATTGGTGAACTAATCATAGCTCATTTCTGTTTTCGCAGTACATTATGCCTCCGGCCTCTAGAACAGTCTGTTCGGTCTAACCAGTCGAGCAGGCGGAAACATCGGCTTGCAGTTCTATGGGCAGGCTTCATTGTTCAGCGAGCCGAGCTCCCTTGTACGGGATACGCTCATCCAGGATGGTCGTCCGCAGGCCATGCGGAGCATCTTGACTACGGCTCCGCTTGAAGATATCGACCGTCAGGCTTACAGAAAGCCTGACTTCATGTTCGGGGATGCTGCACCTGATCCCGATCGCCAGCTGCAGGCCGGTGAAGGCCAGTGGATCTTCCAGTTGGACGGCGAGAGATTCTATCTCCCGTCCACTAAGCGGCATTTTGCTTTGTCTTCCTTCGCGAGCGTGACTCAGGCTCGGAAGATGGCGTGGGGCGTGAGCCTAAATGCCGAGTCTGTAAGTGTCGGGAGGTTGACATTCTAGTCCGGCTATTCGAGGGCGGGCCATCCTCGTAGCATAATGGGGCTATACCCTGGGAAGGTATCGCGGGACCTTCCAGTAGGAGAGAACCCAGCTGCGGCGCCGACCTTTGGCGCTCAGTTCTGCGAAGTTGATGGGAACTACCCTGCCACCGATTTCAGGACTCCCGGTTGGGTCCACCCTCCTAGGTCGTGGTGGGTGGAGTTGACCAACTATATCCTCACTCATTTTGAGGGGGACTTAGAGAGGTTAAACCTCCATGAGGCCGTCAGGGCGACCTGCTACGGTATTGAGATGAAGGTGGCGTGCTCTACGCCATCCTTGAGTTGTACTGCCCGGCCTCGGGGACTTTCTTCACCCCGGTTGGTGAGTTGGGCATGGCCCTGCTCGAGATGCGGGAGATCTCTACTTTGCCCTTCGGGTCTCTTCCGTACGAAGAGTACTTTCCCTGTGAGGCGGAGTTGGCTCTCCTGGAGAAGCAAGAGCCTGCTTTGCTTGAGACATATCGGGAATTGATGTGCCACTTGCACATTTGTTCCAGCATCCACACTGGTGGCAAGGGTAGCTCGAAGAGCTTGAAGAGCTGGGGGAACTACTTGTTCCCGGATATGACTAGTGCGCCTGAGGCAGCTCATTGCGGAGTTGCTGAAGAAGACATCTTGGCAAGGATGGAGGTGCATGCTGAAAAGGACATCGTCGTGGCAGAAGATGATGGTCCTTTCGGGAAGGGTGATGTTCTTCAGAGCTTTCACCATCAGGCCCGTCAGCCTATGTCTCGCAAGGCGTTGCTGGCCGGCTTCTTAACCATCTGGTTAAAGAAGTGTGTCGTGCCTTCTTCTTCGGGTGACATCGTCCACCTGAATGTGCTGCTGCCTGCCGTCCGCTTGGTCCATGGCCACCGTCTGGGTCTTCTCCCGGCCATGGTGTGTTGTATTCAGAGGGGCCTTCGTGTACTGACGGAGGCTTTCTACAGGCCAATGGCGTCAAGGCGAGGGAAGGGTGCCGTCCTGCCTTGTGACGGACCCAATCCTAGGGTAGGTTTACCATACACCTACTTGATGGCGTGGTTCGCCTTGCACTGCCCCAGTTTGATTGGAGCTGGGAAAGACCCTCCGCAGGGTGTTCAAACGGCGCTTCTCCGTCACTTTGAAGGCCGTTCGTGGCAGAAAACTTATGTGGCTGAGGCCCGTAAGTTAGTGCGTCGTTATGACGCTTATAGCCTGTTCCGTTGTTTTCCTCGCCTGCGGGGTGCAGGATACAACGAGGAATTCCATGATGTGGAGTCAGGTCGGTCTCCCATGAGTCGGGGTGTTTTCGAGTGGCTGGTCTGTATCCGGCCCTCGCATTTACTGTACAGGAGTGGGGATACCTGCTACCTGGAGCGCTACGTCCCGAGCCGGTTTGCCCGCCAATTTGGGTATGACCAGTTGTATGTGGGCAACCCCAATCCGGGCCTGGTTTTCATGGGGAGCCTCATTGATGGGGCTCGTGCTTGGCGGTTCTTTACCGCGGATGGCACTGGAGCGTGGCTACGCACGCCGCTGAGGGATCCCGGCCTTTGGACGACCCTGTGTTTCTGCCAATGGTATGCAGCTTCGAACTCCACACCTGCTCGGTTTAATCCCAACCGTTCGGGTGTGAAGTTAATTTCTCATCGGATGAGGCAGAAGGCTTCTGATAAGAAGGAGGGCAAACGAGTCCGTGTTCCTGGCATAGAGGAGTTCATCGCTGCAGATGACAGCGAGGCTTCTGATGCGGGAAGCCCTCGAGGGCTGATGCCCATGAAGCCGATATCGTGAAGTCAGTTCTGGTGTAGTGGGGACAGCTCCCCCACAACATGTGGAAGAAGTGGAGGAAGAGGACTCTGATGTCCACTTCAAAAGGAAGCGTGGGAGTGGATCCCGTAGGAAGTCGTCGGCGAAGAGGCCCTGTCGCCAGACTCCTACCATCGTGGTAGAGGGTGAGCTCTCTGCGACGCCTCATCCTGCTGCTCCATTAGGGGTTGAGCCGTCGGTTGCTGAACCGACAACTGGTAAGATTGCATGATGCGCCTTTGATGTGTTCTAAATAACTCACCATCTGCCTTGTTGTTGCAGGAGCTGAGGAGCATGGGGAGCAAGGGGACCAGTATGCTCCTCTATTCGCTTATGGAACTGCAGCTGGTTCCTTTGCTCGCTCGGAGGAGTCTGGAGGTGATGCGGCCGACATTGGCCTCTCGGGCGCTAGGACTTCTAAAGGAAGTCCTATGGCATCCAGCTCTATCGGGTGGTCTGCGGAGGAATCGGCGAGCAGGCCGGCTATCCGCGTTGATTCTGGCAAGAACTTCGCGATGGAACCCCTAGAGACTGATGCAGCTGACGAAGTAACATCAGCCTTCGGTAAAATGACAACCTCTTGATCTCCTCTTGTTTACTACATCTGCTTTTTGACCATGGCTTTGTTGCAGGTGTTCGGCCTCAAGATGCGTCGGCTTTGAAGGAGCCGGAGGATTCCCCTGGAAGGTCAGAGGGTGAGTTGAGTGCTTCGTCCACGGCGGATGTTGCCATGTTGGACGTGTTATATGGCGACTTGCCTTCTTATCAGCCCACGTCAGCTGAAAGGCGAGAGGCTGAAGGGGCGGCAGTCCCGGAGGTATCCTCACTCCCAATCACATCACCGAGTGAGGTGCCGGCAATTTTGCCCAGTGCGGGGCTGAGGGTGATTGTGGACCCTATTTCCCCGACTTTGATTGTCGAGCCTGCTGCTCAGGAGGTGGTTGCCAGTCCTACCTCCGCGGTGGCTGGCGTGCTGGTGTCGCTGAGGACTCCGCCGAGGTCACCTTTGCCTTGCCCTGCTGCTGTCGATGTTCCCGCTTCTTCTTCTGCGGCGGTGTCGACTGGGATGGTAGATTGCTCCGAGGTTGTCTCAAGGGTTGATGAAGCTGAGAATGACTTCATCGGTAATCTGGTCGACAGCTTCTATAACAGTTTGGAGCAGATTATCGGTCTAGTCTTGAAGGGCTCGCCTGTGCCATTCTCGAAGCTGAAGATGGTCCTCTCCCGTGGCATTGAGTGTATCCGGGACTTTGAGGGGTATCACCAGGCTACTGCTCTGGAACTCCTGGTGGATAACCTTGAGAAGGACGTAGAGGAGTGGCACCGTCTCCATCGTTCCGACCCGGCGTCTTTAGCTGATGAGCGGCTCACACATCTTGTCGCGCAAAGGCGCGAAGCTCGGCTTGCTGCTCAAGAGGCCGCTGAGGCTATCTCCTCTGACTTGAAGTCCTTGGAAGCAAGGCAAGCAGAGGTTGGGAGTGCGATTGACGCTTCCACCAGTGCTCTTCTTGATGCCGAAGATAAGGTTAAGATGGCCGAGGAGATGATCAGGAAAGCAAATCTCCTCTTATCCAAGGCTACACCGGTGCGTCTTGAAGAGACTGCGCGGCTTGAGCAGCTTAGGGCTCAAAGTGAGGAATTAGCACGGCAGGAGTCGTCACAGAGGGCAACTTTGGCGGAGGTTGAAGCTCGTCTGGCTCAAGCAGTGGATTTCAATGAGGCTGAGCTGAGATCACAGGCGCTGGCCCAGGCTGCTGATAACAGGAGGACGAGGCTAGCTTCGCTCGGAGATCGGATCCGATCTTATCATGTACGCCTATAGGCTCCCCCATGTATCCCATCCTTTTGGAATTTAATAAAAATTCTTTCTTTTGTCGTCTTTGTTTGTTTGGATAATGAGGCATGGCTGTCTGTTGGTTCAGAGGTCGCAATGACATAACCGAATGGGACGTCGCCAGTCTCGAGGTCAGCCCTTTGCGGGGCTAAAAGGGGAGATACTTGCCTTTTGTAAATGTCAGCAAGCATCGAGATTGAGACTTAGCTGTCTGCTGGTTCAGAGGTCGCAATGACGTAACCAATTGAGACGCCACTAAGCTCAATGGTAGATGAGACTTGGCTATCTGCCAGTTCAGAGGTCGCAATGACATAACTGGTTGAGAAGCCACCAAGCTTCAGAATAGATGATACTTGTCTTTTGTAGATGTCAATAAGTATCGAGACCTGTCTTTTGTAAATGTCAATAGGGCTCAAGATTGAGACTTAGCTGTCTGCTGGTTCAGAGGTCGCAATGACATAACCAATTGAGACGCCACTAAGCTCAATGGTAGATGAGACTTGGCTATCTGCCAGTTCAGAGGTCGCAATGACATAAATGGTTGAGAAGCCACCAAGCTCAACAATGAGTGATACTTGTCTTTTGTAGATGTCAACAAGTATCGAGACCTGTCTTTTGTAAATGTCAACAGGGCTCAAGATTGAGACTTAGCTGTCTGCTGGTTCAGAGGTCGCAATGACATAACCAATTGAGACGCCACTAAGCTCAATGGTAGATGAGACTTGGCTATCTGCCAGTTCAGAGGTCGCAATGACATAACTGGTTGAGAAGCCACCAAGCTCAACAATGAGTGATACTTGTCTTTTGTAAATGTCAACAAGTATCGAGACCTGTCTTTTGTAAATGTCAACAGGGCTCGGAATTGAGACTTGTCTTTTGTAAATGTCAACAAGCTCAAAATTGTAATGGAGTTTGGAAAAAGTCTCGTTTTTTACGGGGAGAAACGAGGGAATCACTGTCATAAGTTTAATGTTAACGTAACAGCGAAATGTTTATGTGGTCTTACCATTCTATGGATGAGAATTGGTAAGTGATTTTGGAGGTCTCGTTCTCACAGGGAGAAACGAGGGAATCACTGTCATAGGTTTAATGTTAACGTGACAGCGAAATGTATATGTGGACCTGCCATTCTATGGATGAGAATTGGTAGGTGACTTTGGAGAGGGGATCAAATGGGAACAGGTCCCTTAGAATTTTTAGCAAACCCTCAGCAGTCAACGGGTTTGATATGCCTTTACCAACTGCCGTTTGAGTTGGGCTAGCCATGCTATTCCCCTCAGCATGATGAGTTGTCGAGGATTTATGTTGGGCTTATAGGCCAACATTTCCCTCTATCCTTAATCGTTAAGGATGTTGGATTATTAGGTTAATGTCTGCATAACCTTGATTCCCTTTTAGGATAACCGGTGCGCGGCCAGGTTCCTGTTGGTTTTCGGCTGTATGACCTCACTTGGAGGAAGAGAAAGGCTCTCTTTGTGCGTGCTTCGGACACGGAGATCTCGATCAGAGGTGTAATGTTAACTTGATCGAGAGAAGGATCCTCGATTAAGGATAATATTTCTTTAAGAACTTGCCATTGATCGGCATCATGAGTAGGTCGCCCTCTGCAGTCGCGAGGCGGTATGCTCCGTTTGAATAGACTGTTTCTATTACAAATGGTCCTTCCCATTTAGGCTGAAATTTGCCTTTGGTCTTGTGCGTCATAATCATCGGTCGTCTGACGGCTAAGACCAGGTCTCCTTTCTGGAAGACTCTCTGTTTGACCTTCTTATTGAAGGCTTTTGAGATTCGAGCTTGATATAGCTCGATATGCTGCTGAACTTGTAGTCGCTTCTCGTCCAAAGCTTCGAGCTCTTGAAGGCGTAGGCGATCATTATCCTCTGATGTGATTTTAGTAATCAGAGCTACGCGCAACGATGGCATCTGGATTTCCAATGGGATAACTGCTTCGCACCCATATACCAGGAAAAAAGGCGTATTGCCTGTCGGTGTCCGAACTGTGGTCCGGTAAGCCCAGAGACATTCACCCAGCTTTTCGTCCCAATCTCGCTTATTCGAGGAGACGAACTTCTTGAGCAGCTTGATGATCGTCTTGTTAAATGCCTCTGCCAAGCCATTGGCGGCAGGATAGTAGGCGGTTGAAGCCACATTCTGAATTCGGTATTTATCGCAGAACCGATAGAACCCTTGGCTTACGAATTGGGGACCATTATCATGGATGATCCGCCTGGGGACGCCAAATCGATGGATGACATGGTGTTTGATGAAGCTAACCAGATTGGAGGTTTTAACTTCGGCCAACGGTATGGCCTCTGCCCATTTTGAGAAGTAATCGGTTATTGCCAGGATAAACCGGTGACCTCTTGCCGAAGAGGGACTGATTGGCCCTACGACATCGATTCCCCATGCTTCAAATGGCCATGAAGCAACAGTAGGGTGGAGCAACTCCGAAGGTTGGTGTATGAAGTCTGCATGGACCTGGCACGCCTTACACCTTCGTGCATATTAGGTGGCATCGGCCATCATGGTCGGCCAGTAGTACCCAAGTCTGTGCAGCCTGTCTTTAAGCTTTGGACCCGGCTGGTGGGCTCCACAAATGCCGTCATGCGCTTCTTTGAGTACTTGCTGTGCCTCAGACTGAGAAAGGCACCGAAGGAGGACACCGTCATATGAACGATGGTAGAGCGTCTTCAGAGTAGGATCGTAATAGAAACGGGGGGGACCTTCGTCTGATGGACGCCGCTTCTTTAGGATCGTCAGGGAGCAATCCGTGCAGAGCATAGTCAATGAGAGGGAAGCGCCAATCCCTCGGCTCGAGGTCTGCAGAGACATTATGGACCTCTTGGATTTTCAGCATATGCTTAGAGCATACGAGGTGTCGGGTCGCGACTGTGAGGTGATACTCGGTGTCGGCCGGTAAGGCTAGCGTCGTCGTTAATGCAGCGAGGGCATCCGCCTTGGTATTTTGAGATCGGGACACATGCCCGATGTAGAAGCCTTCAAATAGGTTAGCCAACTCAATGGCCGTATGGTAATAAGGCACCAAGTCTTCATGGCGGACTTCATATTCGCCTTTAACCTGATTGATGATCAATTTTGAATCGCCATAAGCTTCAAGGTAGCGTACCCCCATTCCATGGGCGAGCTGAAGACCAATGAGCAGAGCATTATATTCTGCTACATTATTGGAGCATGATTCTGTCAAGGAGAATGCTCTGGGAAGGATATGATCCTGGGGAGATAAACACGACCCCCACTCCGGCAATAATCTTGCCTTTAGGACCCATTCGCGATGCTCCATCAAAGAACATCTGCCATACTTCCTCTACTGAAGTTGCGTTGGACTCGAAGACTTCATCAGGGATGTCTTCGTGGAGTTTTGAATGCTCCGGAACTGGATGAGCAGCCAAGAATTCTGCAAGGGCTTGGCCTTTGACCGCCTTCTGAGGTATAAAGGTCATGTCGTATTGAGACAGCAGAAGTGCCCATTTAGCCAATCTTGAATTTAGTGACCCTGGCTTCGTCATAAGAAGACGTAAAGGATTCACCCTGGAGATGACATGTATGGTTTGGCCAACCAAATAATGCCGTGTCTTCTGAACGGCAAAGACGAGAGCTAAACACTCTTTCTCAAAGGATTGTAGCGAGATTCCGCTCCTATGAGAGTCCTGCTCAGATAATAAATGGCCTGCTCGTGGCCATTGCCGTCTTTTTGAGCGAGGAGGGCGCCGAGGGAGTAGTCCAGAGCTTTTACATAAAGCAAGAATGGTTTCCCTGATGTAGGGGCTACTAAGACCGGAGGTTTTGTGAGATACCTCTTGATGTCTTCATAAGCTTCTTGACAAGCTTGGTCCCATATGAAGGCAGTACCCTTTTTCATGAGTCGGGTAAAGGGCTGGCAACGGCCCGAAAGATTTGCAAGAATCTTCTGATATAGGCTAATCTGCCTTGCAAACCCGGAGCTCTCTGAGATTCCTTGGTGGATGCATACTCTGGATGGCTTTGACTTTGTCCGGGTCAAGGTGGATCCCCTTTGACGTGACAATGAATCCGAGGAACTTGCCACTAGACACTCCCAAAAAGGATTTTGTCGGGTTCATTTTCAGCTGATGAGCCCGCATTATGTCGAACATCGTTCTTAGGTCGCGAAGATGTTCGTCTTTGTTGCGACTTTTGACAGCAATGTCGTCAACATAGCACTCTACTGTCTTCCGGAGGTGATCGCGGAAGATCGTGCTCATTGCGCGCTGGTAGGTTGCTCCGGCGTTCTTCAGTCCGAAGGGCATTACAGTGTAGCAGTATACCCCCAATGGTGTTCGGAAAGAAGTATGCTTCTCGTCATCAGGATACATCTTGATCTGGTTGTACCCTGAGAAGCCGTCCATGAAAGACATCCTCTCGAACCCGCATGTGTTGTCAATCATGACATCAGTGATGGGCAGTGGAAATTCATCTTTGGGACAGGCCGCATTGAGATCACGGTAGTCGATGCAGATCCGTATTTTGCCATTCTTCTTGAGGACGGGGACTATATTAGCCACCCAATCTGAATGTTGCTCCTCCCGAATGAAGCCACTTGCAATGAGTTTGTGAACTTCGGCTTCAATAGCTTCCATAATGTTCGGGCGAAATTGACGTTGTTGCTGCTTGACTGGCTTGACGTCGGGCTTGATGTTCAGCCGGTGCATAGCGACCTGTGGATCGAGTCCGGGCATGTCTTCATAGCTCCACGCGAAGACGTCTATATACTCTTTTACGAGCATTATCAATTCCTCCTTTTCTATAAGTGATAGGCTTTCACTTATAAGATGGGTTTGGGATGATCTTGACTTCCCAGATTGATCTGCATCACCTTGTCTTCAGTAGGCGGCTCACGCAGTTCGAACCGTTTTTCCCATTGGAGGCTTAACTGCTGGGCCCATGGTTCACCATTGGCAGCTTCCGCAGGTTCCAATTGACTACTTGAAGTCATATTCGCGGCGAGGCCTTTGAACATTTCTCCTATGCTGATATCGGAGTCCCACTCGGAGGATGAAGCCGACTGTGATGGAATTGGTCCATCGTCTTTGACCTGAACTGTTACTGATGATGTGGGCGTGACGTAACCCAACCCCCTGCGTATACTATCATAGTAATTTGCAGGCTTCCCTTTCGGGACAAAATTACGCATTAGACTGCGCCTCCCTTTTCCAAAGTTTAGGCCGCCTCCCTGCTTCAAGTTATATCCCATCTTCTTCATAATGTGGCGGGCTGGCCGCGCATAATGGAAGAACTGTGGAGCATCTGACTCTGAGCTTGAGTCTGCAGTTGTAGGTTTCCGTGGCTGAGCTCTTCCGAAGATTATCGGCGACTGACCTTATTTGGAAGGAGGGATCACCAGCGTAGCCCCTTCTATGACCTCCATAGATGTATTGGCCGCATTTGGCTTATGTACGGGCATGTGCAGAGAGCCATCCATAATGGATTTGATCGACCGCATACTCACAGGATAATCAAAAGAAATATTATCATTAATTACCCATTCACCTTCTTCCTCAGAAGGAGCATTACATTTGGGGTCAATGAGACATGCTGTAATTGGTTCGCCAGCCAGAATGGGCGGCATGCCCGCCTCGGACTCTGAATCCGCTTCATTGCCACTTTCACTGTCATCTGGCAATGGCTCCTCATGCGTTCCACCGGCCTCTTGATACAGGAGAGCGTCGGTAAAGTAATTTTCTACGCCTTTAAAGGGTTGCCTTTCGGAAAAGACAGTTCGTACTGTCGTATCATCCTCCACATATTTGAAGCACTGGTGGAGGGTAGAATGGACGATCCAGTTGGCATGGATCCATGGCCGTCCTAGCAGCAGGTTACATGACGTGTCAGCGTCAATGACATAACACGTCACCTCTGACTTGAGGCTTCCGATTCTGCAACGGAGCCGAATCTTCCCAAGTGGATGGCTGCTCCCGGCGTTAAAATCATATATTGTAGTAGTGGTTGCGGACAACCTGTACAGTGGTATGCCGAGGAAATAGAGAAGCCGTTTGGGGATGATGCTGAGTGCCGACCCCGGATCGACTTGTACCCTTTCAATGCATGTTGAACCGATATATCCGGTGTAGTACAGAGGTCGATCATGCTTGTTATCTTTGAGAAGCATATCTTCCGCCGTGAAGGTAATAGCAGGCACCTTCGATTGTATATGATGGCATTCTGGGCAAGAAGACTGGGCGTCGTGATTAGAGACCTCTGGTATGCATGTCAGAAGAGTCTCTGAGTTGGCCAAAGCATCTCTGAGCGCTTCTCGTGTCTCTTTGGAGAGACGCAGGAGCTCGTGTATTGTGATACGAGCTGGGATATTGGCCAAGTGGGCCAGTATATCGAAGCGAAAGGGCGTATCAAGCCCTTGGCCTGACGGTTTCTTCAACACATGGTCGAACCGTACCTCTTTAGGCTTTTCTCTCCCTTTGGTCGGGACTAGAGTGGATGCAGGCGTTGGTGCTGACGTCGTTTGCTATTGTGTCTCGTCAACAAGCTTCTCATACTGTCTCAGGTACGACTTCCCAGACCGGGTGCCCGTCTGTTGAGGCGCATCTGCCTGCGCTGTACAGGCATGCTTCTCTTCTTCTGAATCGCTGAGGGAAGCCGAAGTAAGATTACTGTCATCTGGTAGGACAGAGACGACATTGCAAGATTTGCCTTTTGAGTTGGGCCGCTTTGAACACCGTTGAATGTCTTGGACGAGATCTGGGTGTATCCACATGACTTCCCCTGTCTCCAATGTTAAGGGGACGAGACCTTTGTCGTCTCTAGTCATGGGCGAAGGATGCCTTACTTCCAATCGCGGCGTGGGGGCTGGATAAGTCCCATCAGGCACCGTGACCTTTTGGAGCTGCCGAACTCGAGAGTCACCATATTGGCAGTGACTTTCTTCTGCTCCGTCTTCAGTGTGAGGACGCCGGCATCAATCAGGGCTTGTATCCGGTCTTTAAGGACATAGAACTTGTCAGTAGGATGGTGAATCATCCTATGATAGAGGCAGTATTTGGGGTCGTTTGTGCGCCCTATCTCATCAGGAAGTCGAGCATCCGGCAGCTTCAGCTTGTTCCCTTGTGAAGCAGATGGAATATTGTAACCACCTGATCATCTTTGAAGGAGTATTGTTTTGGAGGGAACTTGGGCTCCTGATTGTTGAAACCGCTCTTCTTAGCCTTCGACTGCACGTCTCCGGATAACTCTACGGACATAATCTCTTTCCCCTTAGCTTGGGAAGACTGAGGCGGGTCGCCGCGTCCTTTGCTGTTCGTACCCCATTTGCCTCTGGGGGCGGATGGCTCGAACTTTTTAGCCGACTTCTCAGCTATCTCAGCTTGTTCGACTAATTCCTTCCAAGTGTGGGCTTTGACAGCCCCCATGCGAACTTCTACTTGATCCAAGAAGTTGTGCCTGCATGTCTGTAAGAGCATGGGTAACGGCATCCCTGCTGGACACATCAAGGATAAGTTTCTGAACCGCTCAATGTAGTCGCGGACGGGTTCGCCCTTCTTCTGTACGGTAGAGAGGAGCTTGTCCATGGTCACTTCAGTGTCGTCCTCATAGAAGCGAGAGAGGAACCGAGTTTTCAGGTCGAGCCAGGAATTGATAGAGCCTGGAGGGAGGCTTCGGAACCAGTCGAATGCCACGCCCTTTAGAGTGCCAATAAACAGCCTAGCCATGATGGCGTCGTTGCTTATGACACTACCAGTCTGAGACCGGAAATAGTAGATGTGCTGATTGGGCGAGCTCTTACCATCATACGTATGCAACGTTGGTGGTTTGAACTTTGGCGGATATGGTACCGAATCCATTCCAGTGGGTAAGGACGGACTACCCCCACTTTCTTCAATTCATCCTTCTGAGCCAGGGATGAAATTTGAGCTTGAAGGCCTTTAAGGACTTCGGCATCCAGGGAAGAGCCTCCCTTAGATCTCTCCGTCTTGGGCGGATCGTTGCTGAGATGTCCCTCCTCGTCATGATTACTCCCGGTATCATCATTCCGGTTGCTGAGGAGCTGAGCGAGCATCTGTTGAATATTGTCCAGGGTCTCTTGCTGAGTTCTAGAGGTCTGCTCCTGAGCTTCCAAACGCCGACGAAGGTCGTCATTGGCGTTATCGGTCATATTGACCGATGCTTTGTCCGTCCGTATAGAACTGACTGTTGCTGAAGAGGCATACCCGCTGTCTTCATCTTCTCCATCAGATGATTGGGTTGATCGCCTGGGTGATGGCGGGATCAGGGCCGTCGAGAAAGAAGGTTGCTCGTAATTGTAGGGTATTGCCACCCTGGATCTGGTGTTTCGGAAAACACCTTCTTCTTGTACCGAGACCTCGCCTAGGCCTGGATTATAATCTGGATCTGGAGAACTGTAAGGGGGACCATCAGATGTCTGACTCCCCTTATGTCGCTCTCGGCCTCTTCCGGTCATATTGACGGAGGCGGAGATTGGATCTGGCGGGGCGCCCCTTCCGCGATGCCTCGTAGGAGCATGTGCGGACAACCGATCAAACACCGATTGTCGGTGCGGAGATACAGCCATGGTTGGATGTAGCCGGCAGCGGGTTGAATGGATTGTCACAAGTCGGCATCCTCTTTGACAACAGGGGAAAGTAGTTCGGAGGGGCTCCGGCTTCCGCTTGCTTACCAGGAGTTCTCGTAGGTCAGGCCCAACAGAGCCTGGATAACTTCGCAGAGAAGCTTTTTCGAAGTGTACATGGGACGATACTCCGTTCTTCTTATCCCTGCAAAAGGGATTAGCACTGAATAGTGCTTCAGATCTAGATTCGCCAGCAGGTGCGAACTTAGTGCTTGATGAACTAGAGAGGCCGAGGTGCTTTATCCGCTATTCCGCCGCGAAGGGGATTAGCCTTAGATGACTCTTTGGCCTTAGCCTCGCGGCCATGGATCCAATGAGTATGCTTTGGTATGGTGGCCTCGCTTGTGAAAGCGAGGCTGTCAGAAGGCTTTGCTGCCTTTGATTTGAGCGACGGTATGATCGCCGTCGGGACTTCATGATTGGCAGCATCGTTAGGGTAGATAGGCATCTTACCCTTTCTTCGCGGGAGAGGCGCAGTTTCGGCGTGACTACACCGGAAATCTCGGTTGGAGACTTGTGCTTGGGCTTCCATATCCGCCTTGACGGAAGATGCTTAGGTTCACGAGGAACCTGAATAGCTACACGCGGGGCTGTGGGTGTTGGCAGAATTCTGCCTCTGGTTTCTGATTTAAAACTTTGGTCGTGAAGACCTTCCTGTGCTTCCGTGCTCGAAGCGTCAGGTCACCCCCAGAGAGGACTTCTTCAAATCTTCCTTGGTCGATCTGGATGACCAAGTTCTCAAGAGTGCAGGGCTCGGTCTGCGGGCATGCTTCCTTGTTGCGCCAGAGCACCGCAGCAGGTTTGCAGGGAACCTTTTCAGTCTCCGCAGAGACTTTCCTTGAAGATTTAGCCAGAGAAGCTCTGGCTGCACCGACTTTGTTGAATTCAGAGATAGACCCGAAGGTCTGATCGTCGCATTGCGACACTGATTCTCAGCAGAGGAGAATATAGTCCCCAGCGGAGTCGCCATCTTGTTTTCCATTATATTTGCAAATGGGGAAAACTTACAAAAAAGAGTTTGAGGAGCTAAATTACAAGTATTCTTAAAAAGATTACAAGTAGATCTCCTCAGAGTTTCTGGGGAAATGTGCCGATAGGAGTCTGGTCAGCGCGCGACCACTTTGTCCCTTTGACGATGCGAGCGATGAGATTCCCTTCTCGCCTGGTTTCGGGAATCAGAGAATAGAGGATTGGTAGAACCCTCTTGCTACTTCTCAAAACCGCCTTCTGTGAGGAATTCCTTCTCGCCTGGTTCCGGAGATTCCTTGAGGAAAAGAGGTTGCTAGGGTATCACCACCCTGAAAGAGAAGTATTTCTCTTGAAGGTCTCTGAATTAGAGAACGCACGGTGCGTTATGAAGAAGTCTGATTCTCCTGATCAGCAAAGGATTGATTTGGGAGCAGAAGCCCACTTGATTGATCGCCGATCTCTGGAAGCCTTCTCCCCTTGTGGCCCTGGCGGGCTATTTATAGGGAGAGCAAGGATATAATCGTCCCCTTGAAGATATGGAAACAGATTGAACCGAATCTGTTTGAATCTGGAAAGTAGCCTTGCTGCGAGGCTAGGATAGCTTCTGCGGAGCTAGAAAATAGGCAAGTCGGTTGATCTTTCTGATTTGTTTTGATCCTTTCCATATCGTTGGAGGATTTTCTTTGATCCTCTTACTCGTTTCAAGAGAGTCAAGAGATTGCGGCAATCACCTGCCATATTTGAATCCTAATTGGATTTGATCAGATTGGATCCGATCTCATCAGGAGATTTGATTGGTCAAAGGTTGACCATAGCAGACCAATAGCGGAGCTGCCCGCTTTGAAGCTCATAGCGGAGCTAGAGGCAACTCTTGGCGAGGTCCGAAAAGAGGCTTTTCGGGGAAGCTATCAGTTAGCTTTCTGGCGATGCTCTGGATGATGCTAGCCTCTCAAACGAGGTTATCTCCTTGGGCTAATGTAATGCTAAATGCTAGCATTTTAGACCTGCTGAGGTCTGTTTAGAAACAATCCAGGTTCACTGTTCTGCTTGCTGGATCAGTGGAGTCCGAACCGCTTCCTTGTCCCTTGGAGGTGGGTGGAAACTGGTCTTCAGCTTGTCTGTCCCTTATCTTTTGTAAATGTCAACAAGTTTAGACATCATTCGGACCAATGAGAATCTTGTCTTTTTTAAGTGTCAACAGAGTCCTTAAACCCGAGGGATGTTTTCTCATCTGGTGCCCTAAGACCTACTGGTTTGGGAGTCATCGGTTATAGGCTCGCTACATGGGTGAACTAGAAAGCCTAAACTAAGGGAAGAAGAAAAAAAAAAAAAGAAATATAAATATAAATAAATAAATGGCTTGATGGTTAGAGTTGAAATCCAGAAATTTTCACTATCACAAAGTGCATATTATCTAGGTTTATGAAAGATAAAGTATTCAATCCAATTTTGAATTCTTACCTTAATTGAAGACAAGATCCTGCATGGAGACTAAGTTTAAGGGAGAATAATTATAGGTGGACTTATGACCTTAGATCACTTATATTTTACAAAAATAGTTTGAAAACATGTCTCTCTTTCAAAATGAATTTTCAAAACACTAACATTTGTCTTTTTTCTTTATGGATTTTGTGGGTGCAATCCGCTGAAAACCCTCAGGAGACAACACTCCTCCTCTAGGGTAACCTAGAGGTTTAACGGCTTGTTGTACGTGCTCAGTGCAATCGTGTCACCTACGAAAGTGGTGTAATAAAATTGGTAGTATAGTTTTTCTTTTCTTTGTTTTGCTCGGGACGAGCAAAAGAATAAGTGTGGGGGTGTGATTGATATACAATTTTGTATATTTACCACATCATTTCCATGCATATTGTCAATAAAAATATGATTTTAATCTTCTTCTCACTATTTTTGCAGGTCTACATTCTAATGGAGAAAAGGCCCAAAATCTCTTTAATTAGCAATAATTAAAGGGAATTAATTCAAAGCCCAAAAGAGAGCCCAAAGTTTGAGCCAGGATCTGGAGAATTCTACGCGCCAGCTCAGACTTCCAGAAGGTCCACGTGGCTAACAACCTGTAACAAACATGTAATAAAAAGATCAGCTTGAACGGCCCAGATTGTGCCGCATTTTCTGGGATTTTGCCGCATATCTGCGGCAGTTGTGAGGTTGTTGAAGCCTGGATTTCTCTCCAACAACCTGGGCTCTAGATCCTTCTCTCTGAGGCTATAAATACACCACCAGGGCCTGCACGCACGAGTGTAGAGGAGGAGAGAGGAGAGATTAGAGATTAGATGCTTGTATTTTGTAGAATTTCTCTCTAGGATTTTTGTAGTGCTCTAGATCTTCTTCCTCCTAGAAATTCTGTAAAGAGAGAGTTTGTAAGAGAGAGAAAGCTTGTGTATACCAAGGTGTGACAACTTGTGAAGCAAGGATTGATCTATTTTCTTCTCTCTTCTCTTACATTTTCTAGTTTACTTGCTTTCTTTAATTCTAACTTCACTTTACTTGCACTTTAATTCATGCTTTGCTTTTCTTTTATTATGGCTAGTAACTAACTTTTCTAACATGAACTAGCTAACCACTAACCTTGCAACTACTAACTCATGGGTGATTGCTATCTTTAATCTTGCAAGTTGTATGGTCTTCTCTTCTCCGATGGGTTACTTTCATTGCTTGGTAAGTTCTTGTTGTAATTCCATATGATTCATGTGTGCCTCATTTAGAGCCTTGTCTTTAGAACAAGTGCCTTGATGGAACATGGAGATGGATCACCAAACATATGCTATTTGTTGTACAACTTCTTTACTTCAATTAATGAATGTTGTATCTTCTTCCTTAGCATCCCTTGAGTGTCGCTCTTTTGATTCCATTATTGAAAGTCTATCTTGTAGGCCAATGACATCTATGCGTCTACAAGACAAGTCCAAGAGTGATCACCCGTCATTCAAGTGGGAAAGTAATTAGACCAACACGCAAGACAAATCTTTGCCGATGAATCAACATGAGGCACGCATTCACCATCACGGAGTTTAGTAAGTTTTTAGCAAGGTAGTAAGATTAGCTAGTCATGGTTTTCTCCATCTTCAAATCTTTTACAAGTTTTCTTTTCTTTTTAGTGTTAATCTAAAAGCCAATCTTGTTTTGATTTCTTTTCATTTTCCATCATGAACATATCCACCGATTCTTTCATTTCTTTTTCCATGTTTTATTCATTCTTTTAAGACAAAGAAGAACCTTCGTTTTCTTTCTTCACTACGAATCGTAACGCTTCCATCGCAAGCTCTCCCTGAGAATCGACTCGGTATAGCCCATGCTATAACGGAGATTGGAAAGGATACATTAATCATATAGATACATTGTGGAGTGATCAAAGCACTTGAGGTTGATTCTAAACCTTCTCTCTTTTATTGAATATTTGTGCAATCTACCACACTATCCTTTTTCCCTTAACATGCATATACTAGGTGTCATACCTATTAACATCCGTAATTTGTATATCATAAACAATCATATCCATATATCGGATATCATAAACAATCATATGCATATACTAGGTGCCATACCTATGAACATCCGTAATTCGTATATCATGAACAATTATATCCATATACCGGATATCATAAACATACATTCAAGCATACTTCAATAAAATAATATCAATACTCCCCTTCGATCACCTCCGGTTCAACCCGGTCTCTTCCTATGAAACAATAGATAACAACAATACTCCTTCAATCACCTCTGGTTAAACCCGGGTCCCTTCCTCCAATACAATAAATAGCAGCAATACTCTCTTTCGATCACCTCTGGTTAAACCCCGTCCTTCCTCCAATACAATACATAACAGTAATACTCCCCTTGATCACCTCCGGTTAAACCCGGTCCCTTCCTCTAATACAATACATGACATTAATACATATTTATGCACATTCTTACCACAAGAGCATTCATATACATACCGATGTGTCATACAGTCAAGTTCATGCGATTTCATTTCTTAATTCGTTAGTTTCGAGGAATTCTTATCATATTTAAGAGGTACCAAACACACAAAAAAGCATTCAGCTTAATGATCCCCAATATCGTAACGGTCAAGTTCTAATTCATAGTACCAGTATTCACTTTTCTTAATCATAATACATATTCGCCTTTTATCATTTAATTAACATCAGGGACTCATCATCAATTGCCTCTTTATTCTCATGCAGACTGCCTATTGGTTCCAACTTGATTTAATTCAAAATCTTCTCATCACTTCTGATATAAGTGATAATTAAACGACAATTCTGATATTAATGAATTATTACACTTTTGATATTATAATTATTCTTTATTTCAATTAGGGATTGATTTTAATACTTTTGTTTGGTACAGCCCAAATTTACCCCAGGTTCCACCAATATCGGTGTTAACGCTACTGACTTATATACATCATGTTTTGTGGTTGCTTACTTTTATCTTCTAATTTCAAACCACACAGTCAATTACTAGCCAAATCATCCTCTGCATTCGCATATGAATCAAACCACACACATATATACATGCACACACATACACCTATCACTTACCAATACTGGATTACAAATCTCATTAACACGACACTCAATCTTTCGTCTGTATCACAAACTTTCAATTATTAAGGTAATTATCTAACTCTTACCAGTTAGATATAATCGGTGTCACTATAAAGATGTGACTGCCAAGCCTAATAGAAGATTCGATGTTCTATTAAATCAATTATAAGGATACCCAAAAGTCTCGGTGTATAGAGTAGGCATACCAAAATACTAGTTCAATGCTATCAGTATTTGTTTGTTGATATCGAATTATCAATCATAATCGATATATTTAATGTTAAGTTGTCATATTTACTTAATACTGACTCTAACTGGTCTTCACCAATTTAATACTCACTTGATACTTATACACCAGCATCGGTCACCCATTATCTGATAATCATCAGACTTGATCTTATCAGTAATTTTTCATTAATAATCATTAATCGCTAAAAGTACGATATGTACTTATGAGTTCTGGTTTAAAGGTTTTATTTTTCCGTCTCTCGTCAGGTTCGATGAATCTTAATTATTTATTCATCAAATTGCTTTCAGTTGCTACGATTAACAACTTAATCGATATATATAATTATGTAGGCCATCAGCTGACCCTTACTGCCTCAAGTGTGCTAGTCGAAACACAAAATCACGTTATAAGCATATATATATCATGAAACTAACAAATATGAAAATAATATTCGCAAGATCAATACTCAACATACTACATAATATTTGAGTATCTCGTGTACTTAGCTTAACAATAAGCTTTTGATTTTTAATTTATGTATCAAGCATGTTCGGTAGTGTTAGGAATTCAGTTGCTCTAATTCAGTTCATTATCAATTACCTTGATCAGTTCCATCATTATCGGTTCACGTTCACAGTGCTAATTCATCGAAATGTCCCGATCCCATCCGAGTTATCAATATTAACAAAACCTTCAATAATTTAATCAGTACGCTATTTCTATTATACTACATCAATTCATATATCCCATTTAACAGAGTTTTCTATATCACGTTACATCGAGTTACCGAAGATAATTTCTAATTTCATTTGCTTAATTCAATTCTAATATCAACTTCGGATTCTGCTTATACCAGTATCAACATAACCGATTCTATAATTATCCAATCATGGTTGATG
The DNA here is from genome assembly GCA_038442645.1 of Agave tequilana. Classification (NCBI taxonomy): domain Eukaryota; kingdom Viridiplantae; phylum Streptophyta; class Magnoliopsida; order Asparagales; family Asparagaceae; genus Agave; species Agave tequilana. Next base: position 1,603 of record JAVJIF010020359.1, on the reverse strand, counting down.
GGTCTCAAGTGATCTTTTATCTTAACTGATTTCTAATTATCTCTTATTAATAAATAAACATCATGATCTGTAATCGATTCCCCGTTGTCACTGTTTAATCTACTCACGGGTATACCGTGTTAACCAACTACCATCCGATTATTATTATCCATAACTATTACTTTCATAACAGATTGGACATCACTTGCATATAATATCAATCTTCATTTAACTATCATCATTATTATATTAAAAGTCATATACATGCAATCACAGTGTGTAATAGAATTAGAGATAAACTTTACCCACTTAATGACTTTCAGGTTGAGTGACATCAATATTCATCACAGACAGGTAGATGATATTAACCGAATTTATACTTTACCATTTCTATCAGAACCCAACACTTACTTGTTCGATTCTCAATCCTAGTAAATACTCGAAACATATACATGATGCTCAAATTTCACAAATACATAAATTATGTGGCATATGTCTATGCGCAAACATTTAATACACTTACAGGCTCTTAATGGTCATATTATACAAACTTTAAATAATAACTCTCAATTTGATATCATACCCCTATTATGTTCTCACACGTACATACGTAACATATCCATGATTCATTATTCGGATATCTATTTGGATTTCGGTTCCATAACACCAATTCACTTTTACAATAACTGTCACAATCATCTTTTTAATGATGTAATCTCTTTAGTTCCAAAGAATTAATATTAACAATAATTTCCCAATAATAATTATTTCTAAATTGGGAAAAAATAGAGTTGAGTTAGGACTTCCACTCACCGGGTATACTGATAATTTTGAATAACCAACACCGCATACTGATATACAAGATGTGTAGCTCTCATTTTCACGATGACAACGGCTCAAGAATCGTCCGAATTCGACTTCGGATAGCCAAGATATCGTTCGGAAACCAAAACCAATATAAAAGGTTAGATACGTAATAATTAAAAATTTTCAGAGGGCTGTTTGTAATTTTCGGGGCCCCAAAATAATATTCAATCTCACAGGGGCTAAAATCAAGTTTTACCTTATTGGGTCGGGTTTGGGTGCACACAGGTCAGGTTTGGGTTAAACCCAAAACCAAACCCATTTAGGTTTTCACCCAAGCAAACAACAGTTGCAGCAGCAGCGCCTGCTGCTACCGCCCTCGCGCGCATGCCGCCCGGCCGGCTCGCTGGCGCTGGTGCCGCTTCGGCGCCGCTGGCCGCCGGAGGGCCCCACACACACAGAGAGAGAGAGAGGGAGGGGGGAGAGAGAGAGAGAGGAAGATGAGTGAGAGAGAGAGTTTTTTATTCTCTCTCCCCACTTACTCCACCTACTCCCCATACATCTCATACCTTCTATACTTCCCATACCTCTCATACTCCATCAATCAAGTCTTATTATTATATATATATTTTTATTTTTCTTTATTTTTCATTTCTCCAATCCCTTAGTAAAAAAAAAATTAGGATTAAATACCAATACCCGGTATTATACGAGTATTTCATGCAGTATATACATCCGTGTATTTTCATATATTTTTCATATCAATTAATCCGGTATGATTTATAAAAACTTAAATCTATTCCGGATTTCCACAATGAAT
>JAVJIF010020358.1:0-62952 GCA_038442645.1 Agave tequilana | reverse complement strand
GGTTTCGACCCTCGCGTCTTGATGCTGCAGTGGGCTGTGATTAGCCCTGCGTCTGGAGCTTGGAACTCTGCTTTTTGGTGACTTGTCTTTTAGTGATCTTTAGACAGCCTACACTCTGCTAGTAAGATTTTGCCACTCGTAGACCAACTATGTTCGCACTCTACATTGATGAATTTCACCCCCACTCGGAGATGGCAACAAGAATCCGCCTAAAGGCACCCCATCGGCTAGCCTACAGCCAATCAAGAACAATCCGCTACTGGGATTTTCCTCACTTAGAGACCAACTATGTTTGTACGCTACTGATGGGTTCCAGTCCCACTCGGAGACGACAACGTGAACCTGCCTACGGGCACCCCGTCAGCTAGCCGACATGCAGTCAGACACAATCCGCTGCTGGGATTTCACCCACTCAGAGACCAACTATATTCACACACTATACTGATGAGTTTCACCCCCCACTCGGAGATGACAACGTGAACCTGCCCATAGGCACCTCCCCGGTTAGCCTCGAGCAGTCAAGCCAACTCCGTTACTGGGATTTTCCCCACTCGGAGACCAACTGGATTTTCCTTTCCGCTGATGGGTTCCACCCACACTCAGAGATGACAAACCCAATCTGATGATGCTTATTACCCCCACTCAGATCCCTACCAAGTTGATCGCTCCGTTGATGGGATTACTCACACTCGGAGACGATTGTGAACCTAACTTCATTGCTGGGATTTTTCCGAATCGGAGACCAACCGGGTTCGTCTCTCCGCTAATGGGCTCCACCTCACTCAGAGACGACAGACCCAATCTGATGATGGGTATTACCCCCACTCAGAATCCTACCAAATTCATCGCTCCATTGATGGGATTACCCCACTCAGAGATGACTGTGAACCTAACTCCATTACTGAGATTTTCCCCACTCGAAGGCCAAGGTTTGCAGGCACCGCTGATGGGATCTCCCTCACTCGGAAATAACAGCGCAAACTCCCCAAACCACTCTATATCCAACCAATCATACCAGATGTACAGATCAACACTCTGAAGAGGTATGGTTATTGATTCCAAAAGACAAAGACAAAAACAGCCAGGTAAGATTTAAGCATTAAATATTTCCGTTCCAAAGTTCATTTCCGGGGCTGTTTGGATTCAAGGAATCCGAGTGAAGTGAGGAAGTGGGGAAGTATAATTGCTCATTTCCCTATCTATCCAAACACCGGAAAAGGAAAATAAGAAAACCCCCTTTTCCCTTTTTCATCTCTCTTTTACACAGCCATTTTCTCACTTCCAGAGTGCTACAGTTAATTTTGTGGTCATGTAAATCTCATTTATAATAAGTTATAGCATAAAACAGTTAATTTTTTGGTCATGTAAATCTCACTTGCATTCTAATTACAATCTATTTTTTATTTTTCTTAATTAATTTTTATTTTAATATTATTTTGCGGTCAACTTTGTGGTCAACTTTTCCATTTCCACTTTTCATTACCATCCAACACCGGAAACAACAAAACATTTTCCAAACCACACTTCCCAACAACCATCCAAACACCAGAAACTTACTACTCATTTCCCTTTTTCCTAAAGGAAATAAATCTTACTTCCTACTTCCTCACTTCACACCAATTCCTTAAATCCAAACAGACCCTCCATCCAAAATATTTACAATCCAAACATCATTTCATTATATTTATTTGATTACATCAAACAAGAGCATTACAGTAAATTCCATCACAATGCTATGTTTAGAATTTTTGAAAAAAATACAGCAGATCCAGATATGGATGTTCCAGTCGTGCCACCATTAACAGGTCCCTGATGCTGAGAAGCAAAGATTTGTTCATCGGAGAATGCCTTCCGAAAGCAATCGTCCATCTTCATCCATACCTTGGCTTCTGCACAGGCAATCCTATGCCCCCGCCTCCGCATCTCACCAAGACAGCAAAATGAGGACTCCCAGGAAATCCTGCGAGAGCGAGGCAGCAGCTCTCCGCAAACTGAAGCTTGCATGACACACAAAAAAGTGATGGTATCACGTCCCCCCCGAGAAGTTTTGAGGAAGAGCTCTGGACTCCAGGGTAAGAAGCAATTCACTGACGCACCAAGCCGTGAACTCCCTCTTCTCCCCCTCGTCCACCCATCAGGAAAGAGGTTGACGACCTCAAGATCGAAAATTGGTCGCCCAAGATCAAGCATCCCGGAAACCAGATCGCTCGATCCAATTGCAATAAGAATCCTACGTGTCATCCTCGATGGTGGCACCCTGTCATAATGACTAATGTCCGTAACCGCCACTTCACAATGGCTAATGTGACACACCTTTCAGGCTCCCTAGAAGAAAGCATAATCACGATTTTCTTATCTTTCTCCCTCTACTTCTCCTTCCTCCATTTAATGAAAAGAAGAGAAGACGGCATAGCAGCACGGTAATTAAAGAACAATTTAGGGTTTCGAAGCAATGATTTTTCGAAGAAGACAGAGAACTTGATTTTCTCTCACAGATTTTTTTTTCCATTTATAGATGGATGAGAAGACCAATCGCTTCCAATTCAATTTTTCAATCCCTAAAAAGTCAGCCCACAATCTCGAGATTTTCGATCAACATAAAGGCAGAAGATCATCAATCATTGTCAAACCGTAAAACCCTACAATCACAGTAATAATGATGCAGGATTTGAAGAGACGCATGACACCATCTTTTAGCCGCCTGATGTGACAACTGGTAGCCAGCTGTACACCAACAATTAATTCCAGAAGATTCATAGTGTTCCGAAAAGATTCATCGCACTCCTTCGCTTCCCCATCTTCCCTTTCGCAGACTCCAACGAGAAAAAGCGTGGGGCATCTGTAGTAATCAAAATTTAACCCTTATTAAGATGATGACACATATCCTGACTACCAAGAGCTTCCCTCATGAAATTCACAACTCTCAGAATTCATCTCGGAGCCTTCATTACATCCAACCTTCTTGAAAGCATCCTTCATCCCGAAGCTGCATTCCACCATTCTGAGACTTTTACCTCCCCGAGGTCTTGACCGCTCAAACGTCTTCCCCAACCCGAAGGTCCCAACTCTGAACCTGAAGCTCCAACCATTTATCGTCCATGATTTCCACCGATATTATATAAAGCCTTCTTCCCCCCACATTCATAACGTATAATGTCTCTATCAATGCTGGCAGTTATAGACAGTGTCGGCTTCTTTGGCATGCAATCCCACCAACCAACACCAATGATCATGACCGTTATAACAAATTCAACATGTGTAGGTCGTGCAGTTACAGCGGCCTATCAATTCCGCTTCCACGTCGGCATCTATGTAATGTATATATGATCCTTCTTTTCCTTGGAGGAGATCGCTTCTATAATCTTCAAAGCACACATCACATCAATATACTCGCAGTCATCCTCTGCACAATCCTTTCATCCACTACACTGGCAGTTACTCTATGTCGCTCCTTCCTTCCATTCCATCTATTGATTCTCATATCCGAGGGTCTTAAGCTGACACCACACTGATGTTCCTAACTTGAAATGTGTCTTTTCTCGTGTATTCTGACACGTACCATCCAAAGAGCCTTTCAAATCGCTTATGGTGGGTTCAAAACACAGTAAATCGATTTTTATTCACCATAGTAAAATTAAATAGAATACATTAACAATGACAAATACAAAATGAATCACCGAATCCAGAAGAGATCAAATTTAATTGAGATCAAATTTGACAATTGCTTGCCATAATCTTTTGACTCTCCCAATCAGGTAAGGAGATCAAAAGAAATCTTTCAAATATATGGAAAGAATTAAGAGCGCATCCCTCATTTAGCAGAGCGGATCAATAGATCAGCACTACTTGCTATTCCTAACTTCGCAAAAGCTATCTCTAGCCTCGTGGCGAGGCTACTTTCTAAATTAAAACAAGATTAACTCAATCTGTTTTCAGATTTTCAAGGGACAATTATACCCCTGCTCTAAATATCGTACCAAAGGCGTACAGAGGATGGACCGAGACCCCCCGGAGAGAGGAAAAAAGACAGAGATCTACTTTCTTACTTTCACGATCTCAGAGAATTACTTCTCTAATCAGGGTGCTAATACCCTAAGAACTTCTTCCCTTTCAAGGAATCTCCGGAATCAGGCGAGAAGGAATTCTCAAGCGGAGGCAGCTCGAGAAGTAACAAGAGGGTTCTACCAACCTTTTGTTCTCCGATTCCCCGAACCAGGCGAGAAGGGAATCCCATCAGGCAGCAGTCCGATTGTTTGATCGATCGCATCGTCAAAGGAATAAAGTAATCGCGCGCTGATCAGATTCCTACCGGCACACTTTCCCAGAAATCTCAGAGGAGATTTACTTGTAATCTTCTTCCTTCAAAGAATTACTTGTAATTTAGCTCTTCGACACTTTTTGGTAAGTTTTTCCCTTTGTAAAATCAATGGAAAACAGCCATTGATCTCGATTTTGGAGAGATGAAGAGGGTGAAGGCCCTGGCATTTTTAAAGCCAGAAGAGCGGGAAGAGACGCCCTATTGTAGCCTCACTAAAGAAAAAAGAATAATTTCTTCAGAAAAGGGCTGCAAGAGTCCTATTTATAGGCCCCATGGTCAAACCTCACCGCTGTCACTTCGAATTTTGAGGCGCAGGCGAGGCTAAAGCACTTGAGTGCTTAGCCTTGAAAAAGCGAGTAATCTCCCTCGTAACACATGCGAAGTTGTTTTAGCGAATATAGTAATCTCCCTCGTAATATAGCGATGTTGTTTAGCCTTAGAAAAGGGAGTAATCTCCCGCATTATGAGGGCGAGGCTAAAGCACTCGAGTGCTTGGCCTCATGAAAGGGAGTGCCTTCCCTTACAACGCATGCGAGGCTAGCGCTAACATGGCGCTAACGAATCAACTTCACCTTGAAGGCGAAGTTCCCAGTGAAGCTACTCCCGAAGCGAGGCTCCCCCGGAGTCGAGCCTTTTGCCTGAAGGCGAGGGTACCCCAGAGGCGATTCTGTTTCAGCCCAAGGGCAAGCTATTCCGGCCTAGAATCAGGGCTAAAGTCCAACCCTAAAGGCGAAGCTGAATTCAACTATCAAGGTGAAGCTCAAACCCACATATGTGTAATTCTCAATCAGAGCAATTTAAAGTATTTCAAAATCTGAATCATCACATTGCAGATTTACGAAAACTTTGAGGGGGGTCTGTTGACATTCTAAAAGATAAACTCTCAGATAACTCTTCAAACCTCCCAGATAGCTCTTCAACTAGTCAGAATTATGTATAACTTGTCGACATCTATAAAAGATAAGTCGCGGACAAGCTAACGACTAGTTCAACATATTACGAGGGATAAAGCAGAAACTTAGGCTCTGTTGATCAAGTGAAGCAGACATCAAGCCAAATACTACTTTTGAGGCTAAGTCAGCTCAATATTTAGCCTCGCATAATCCAAAAGTGCTAGCCTCGCTTGAGAGGATAAAGTTGTCTAACTTTGCCTTGAAGCCCTTCATAGCTCCGCAAAGAGCGAATTGATAGCTTCACCTGAAGCTCTGCATAGCCACACATAATGCTAATATCTAGCGTCGCCTGAAACTTTGCACAGCTCTGTCAAGAGCTTTCAGCCCCGCACGTGGATCTATACTAGCCTCGCGCGAGGCTAAATCCAGCCTCGCACGAGGCTTCCCGCACCCCTATGAGAGGGTTGGTCAGGTCAAATGTTTGACCTAGTATTTAGTGGGCTAATACCACTGTGTTAGTGGGCTTAATGCCACTTTAAGTGGGTGGTTACACCTGCCTACTTCGCCCCACGTTCACTGGAAGGGGGTCAATAGGCCAATCTTAGGCTCACGCGAGCTTGTCTAGTCTCGCATGCGGCTCATTTTTAACTTTGCATGAGCGTTATAGCCTCGCGCGAAGTTCAGAATAGCCTATGGCGTGAGGCTAACTGACTGTTATCAGTCATGGCTGAATTTTAGGGGCAGTTACACCCCTCAAGAGCTTATAAATAGTTTATCTGAAAATGAGCTCAGCGGAAGGGGCAGGCATTAGGCACGAGACGCAGAGGCATTTTGCACGTATTAAGTAGGCGTTAGAGGCATCAAGCTGAAGGCATTGAGAGAGTTAGCAAGCCTAACTTTTTCTTATTTTTCAGAAGCTTCAAAAAATTATTTCTTTAAGTTCAGCGTGTTAATACCCTAAGGCCTTCCTCCCTTTCAAGGAATCTCTGGAACCAGGCAAGAAAGAATTCTTAGGTAATAGCATTCGAAAATCGATCAATCGCATTGTCAATGGGACAAAGTGATCGCGCACTGATCAGACTCCCACCGGCACACTTTCCCAGAAATCTCAGAGAAGAATCCAACTTGTAATTTTTTAATTACTTGTAATCTTCTCTTCGACTTTCTTTTTGTGAGTTTTTTCTAATTGATTTTTAATGGAAAACAAGTTTGTGCACAAGCTAGTCGACTAATAACTATGCGTAGTCGACTAATGAAAATTAGTCTACTAATGGCATCTCAGGAGTCGACTGATGTGGCGCAATAGTCTGTAGGTGCATCTCAGTAGTCGACTGTATAGTCAACTAATGAGCAGGATTAGTCGACTAATAAGTTGGTCGTCGCGCTGTCAGTTTCCTTTCTTACATCTAATTATTGCTTGAATTCTACTCGAGTTTGCTATTCTTCTGAGACAGTGTTGTTCCTATTGACGGAGTTTGTGTTGGATTAGGATAATCCTAAGAGTCTATATAAACCCCTTGGGGTAACCTTTGATGGTAAATCAAAAAAGTCAAGGCGAAATCTAGTTTCCAGCATTGAAAGTTGTGAAAGAGAGAATTCTTGTTACTCCTTTTATTTTCTTCTCTGTTTTCAAAATAATTTCTCTTCTCCTCCTCGTGGACGTAGGCACACTTGCCAAACCACGTTAAATCTAGTATTCTTTTGTTTGTGGTGATTAGTCTTTATTGCTTGATAGTTGCAGATTGCTTCTGCGCTTCTGTTGCAGAGTACCTCGGTGTTTTCTCTTATTATGTCAGTATTTCACAACAAGTGGTATCAGAATAATTGTCTCTGAGGTTCACAATAATTGGTATCAGAGAGATGCCTAGCAAGACGACTGCAATCAAGTTCGAGGTAGAGAAATTCGATGAGAAGTCTAACTTCTTATTGTGAAAGATAAGGGTAACGGCGTTGCTCGTAAACGAGGATACTCACAAGGTATTACTTGGTGTTGAGAAGAAACCATCAAAGATGGAGGATGATGAGTGAAACGGTATCGACTTTCACGCAAAGGTGATGATCTTATTATGCCTATCAAATGAGGTCCTCTACAATGTCATGAACGAAGAGACAACCGCTAGACTTTGGTGTAGGCTGGAGAGCCTTTACATGATGAATAGTTTGTCAAACAGAAGCAGTTATACAGCCTTCAGGTAAAGGAAGCTACACCATTCTGCAACATCTAAATGCTTTCAATAGGATTTTGAGCGACTTGTTGGCTCTGGAGGTTAAGCTAGAAGAAGAAGACAAAACTCTTCTGTTATTTTCCATCAAGTTATGATCACTTGGCAACCACCAACATGTATGATAAGGAGACCTTAGAGTTGGAAGATGTCAGACAAATGCTCCAAAATAATGAGCTGATGAAGAAAACAGATTCCATAGAGGAGGCCTCAGAACTGATTGTCAAGGGCCAGAGGGGGAGATCAAAAAGTAGAAGACCCAAAAAAGATCCAGATGCTTCTACAGTAATGCTTGCTACTACCGCAGGAAACCAGGGCACATCAAGAATACTTGTATGAAATACAAGGAGATGTTGAAGAAGATAGGGGGGAAGATTCTGATGGGGCTAGTACTAGTGAAAAGTGAGAACAAGTCGGTGCTGTCAAAAAGCAGATGAGAATCTATGTGATGTCTTAACAGCTCAGGCAGGAAAGGAAAAGTACTCAGATGCTTGGTTACTTGACTCCGGGTGCACAAACCACATGTACTCAGAAAGAGTGGTTCAGTACATATAAGCCTTTCGATCTGATGGGTAATGACATTGGGTGCAAGACAGTTGGCATTGGTAATATCTGTATGAGGATGTTTGATGAACAGGTTTGAATCCTCACGAACGTGCATCACGTTCCAAATTTAAGAATCTTCTCTTGTTGGGAACTTTGAAAGCTCAAGGGTGCAAATTCTCAGGTGCAGATGGAGGTATCAAAGTTACTAAGGGCTCTATGATGATTCTCAAAGAAGACCAGACGACAAATTTATACAAGATGATTAAAAGAATCATTGTTAGTGATACTTCATCAGCAACGAAGAAGGATGATACTACAAGACTTTGGCATATGCGTCTTGGACACATGAGCGAGCGAGGTCTTCAAGTCCTAAACTGCAAAAGTGCCCTACCAGGTATCAAATATTGCAAACTCTATCTTCGTAAATTTTGCATCATAGATAGGCAGCGTATAATAGTTTTCTCTACATCACAACACAAGACAAAGGGCTTATTAGATCTCATACACACGGATGTGTGGGGATCTTCGCCAACAGCATTCATCGGGGTGCAAGCTATTATGCTACGTTCATAGATGACTTCTCCAAAGGAGCTTGTGTATACTTCTTGAAGTAGAAATCACAATATTTCAGAAGTTTAAGGAGTGAAAAACTATGGTGGAGAATCAGAAGGGGCGAAAGGTGAAAGTCTTAAGGTCTAACAATGGAGGCGAGTATACCTCCACAGAATTCAAAGATTAATTAGCAGGTGAAGACATCGAATACCAGCTAAGTATTCTAGGGCGATCAAAACAGAATAGAGTAGCAGAGCGCATCAATCAGACGTAAGCACACTTGCCGAACTACGTTAAATTTTCTTCTTTGTTTTTAATATAATTTCTCTCCTCCTCCCCGTGGACGTAGGCAAACTTGCAGAACCACGTTAAATCTGGTGTTATTGTATTTTGTAATGATTAGTTTTTATTACTTGCTAGTGGTAGATCACTTCTACGCTTCCGTTGTTGAGTCCCTCGGTATTTTCTCTTGTCGTGTTGGCGTTTCACAACAAGTGAAATCAGGGCAAGTGTCTCTGAGGTTCACAACAACTTGTTAGCTAATTAATGTTGCATTTTCATAATGAAGAAGAAAAAAAGGTCTAATAATATCTCTCTTTTGAATTTTAATTGATTCATTTTTTCTGCAATTTCTTTTTCCATATGCTCTCTCGGTGTATGTGTGTGTGTATGTGTGTGTATTAAATCATGAATTTTGCCAAGGGAACAATTTCTTTGCATCAGACTTGTGTGCAGTCAACATCCATGTTCTTGGGCTTCTGTCGGTTTCATCTATGACTTTTTTGAATATTTAATTATGAGGTCTGCTTTACGTCTAATAACAACACTCTCTTCTGGGGGGAGGGAGTGTAAAATCTTATTAGCAAAGTTTTTTAACTCATCAAAGAAAATAGCCAAGAGAACGGAGTTCAACGGTATAAGGTAGAAGACTAGTCGAAGACAGTGGGCCAGTCGACCGGCCATGCACAAAAGCGTACACGAGAAGAAAAGAGGGTAGCAGTCGACCGCCTGGTCGATCGCCCAAGAGGAGCTGGTCAGCAAATGTAGGCTCGGTCGACCGCCCAGTTGACCTGTCAGAACGTCCAAATTAGCTATGCACAGAGCGCGGTCGACCGTACGTTGGGTCTGGGCAGTTTCTTTCTAGGATTCTGAATTCGTTTCTGATTTGTTTCAGATCCGTTAGTTTTTTTCCTTCAAGGATTCTCTGGCTATATAAAGAGGAGTATTTTTCTCTAGTATTTGTATCTTGTATTTGATTGATTAATAAATCTCTCTCCCCTTCTGCCCCAAGGACATAGGTAATTATCGAACCTCGTTAAATCTTTGTGTTTTCGTTTTCTTCCATTTGTTTGTTTGTTCTTTTAATTGACGACTAGTCTCTGGTGTTGCTGCAATTCTCTGTTGCTTGGGTTCTTGGATTCCAACATCTCCGTCGTTGACACCAGATCAGATGACAATGTCTCACACCAGCAGCAACAAAATCACTTGATAAATTGTATCCTGAACCAAAAGATGTAGGGCCTTAATTCGTTACCATCATCAATGAATTCATCATCTGAATTTGTACAGCATAACCTTTGCCAACTTTCATTTCTACGAACATGTTCCAATTCATATATATATATATATATATATATATATATATATATATATATATATATATATATATATATATATATATATATATATATATATATATATGGGCTTACTGTACCTCAGCCTGCAGGCTGAGAGAGTTTCTCAGCCTGCGGGACGTGGCTGAATATAGGCCACACATCGGTCGCAGAGTGTGGGCGTCAAAAAAAATCAAAAAATCCCGCCTAAACAATCGTGAATCAAAATGACAAAAATACCCCTTTTAAATGACGACTGCGACTTCTAGCATTGAAAAGTAAAAAAACATTCCATGGTCGCTGTAGGCTGTCTAAAAATCACCAAGACAAGCCACCAAAATACAGAGATCCAAGATCCAGGCGCAAGGCTAAATGTGACAATCAAGACGCGAGAGATAACCCGCGTCTCAGCATCAAGGCGCGTTGGCCCAACACCCGCGTCTCAGCATCAAGGCGCGTTGGCCCAACGCCCGTCTCAGCATCAAGGCGCGTTGGCTCAACGCCCGCGTCTCAGCATCAAGGCGCGTTGGCTCAACGCCCGCGTCTCAGCATCAAGGTGCCCCCACCTTGGTTGTAACCACCCCGATTATGACGCCATCCACCGCCCATGTAGCGGGGAAGTTGACCCTCATCGTGGAGCACTTTTAGGGGGCACGATCACCCCCTAAAAACCCTATAAATAGTCCCGTCACTATTGAGGAGGGACGACGATTATCGGGCAAGAGAGAGATTCCGAGAAAAAAAGAGGAGAGATCATCGACAGAGAGAGAAAACCCTTCAGCGAGCTTACTGAGTACTAGCCGCTCTTCGCCTACCTCCTCTTCTAGAGTTTTGGTAGACGGAGCTGAGTTACTCCTCTACCTGCCAAGGAGAAGATCCCTCGACGGTCCAGGACGGTCATCTGGTCAACGGAGAATAAGATTCACTCTCCACCGCCACCGAAGAACCCAGCACTAAACAAAGGGGGAATTCAAGATTCAATATTCCCCCTCCCTTGTAACCGGAAGATTAAGCCGGCTGTAATTTTTCATCTGATTCAAGGAAACGTTACGCCAGCCACCTCCTTTTCCGTGTCAAACAAGAGATGGCGACTCCGCTGGGGACTACTTTCGTCACTGACGAACAGATCGTGGCGCAGGATGATGTTCTCCGTAAGGGGAAGATGGTCGAAACACTCGTTGTCGAGTTCGACCAGGCGAAGTATGAAGAGTTCCTCTCTTCTGGCTCCAAGAGCCCAAAGACCCGCGTCTGCCGCAGGGTCTCAACTGAAAAGCTACCCGAAGCCCAATCTGAGGCTCTGCCGGGTGCCGATGCCCACTGTGCCAAGACAAGTTCACGCGCCAACGCCTCCCAGAAGGCCCGCGTGACCTCAGGCACTGCTGTTGCGATCAACCGCGTCGCACAGAACACACGCGCCATTGCCTCCCAGAAGGCCCGCGTGGTCCCAGGCACCACTGCTGCTGCGATCAACTGCGTCGCGCAGAATACCCGCGTCAACGTCTCTCAGGAGACCCGCGTGGTGAACACTCTTGGTTCTATAAACCAGGATGTTGTTGGTTTCTCTCCACCTCCTCGACGCAACCGGAATGCTGAGCGTCGACAGAGGAGACGCGCGCGTCAACTCCAAGTCGGAACCGTTGGTTGTCTGACCGGGGGTGGACGCGGCGTACAATCTGATGCCTTGCCCGCACCTCGTCCAGTGCGTGAGATCCGCGTTTGGCGACCCAAACGCGATACTCCTCAAGTTGAGTCCTCCGAGGACCAACTCATCAAACGCCAAGGTGAAACCTCCGCGTCTTTCCAAACGCAGGAAGTACGCACTCATAGGCGTGGGGCCCAGCAGCCCACTCTCTCTCAAGCAACTCTGCCTAAACGCATCAGGCAGCAACGCGAGACTCGCGTACGCGTCATACAGCCGCGTCATGAGAGCCGCGTCCCTGAAGTCCGCGTCCAGGCTGAACAGCACATGACTGTCTCCCGTCTTCGACGTTGCGAGACCAGTCTCTTTAATCCCCCTCCCACGGATTTGAGGGATTATTTGACAAGGAAAAGAAGTGTCAATCAAGCCACTTCGTCATGCTGCTGTCAACAACTCATCCATATGCTCTCTGGATGCCATTATGGATCAGGCATGCACCAGCAGTCCTTAATCAGACAGCTGACCCTGATTCCCCCGTCAGCCAAAAGAAGACGCTCCCACAGGAGGAGAACCTTCTCAGATGTTGAATACCCGGAGCTTACTGCAAACATGACTAGCAGAAGTAAGGGAAAACAACTAATGGTCAACTCAGAGGAATCAGACTCTGAGCCGGAAGGGGTGTATCAACACACTCGCACCCGGACGGGGGCCATTCCCCCAATTGACTATAATGCCTTAGCCTGCGGCATTAGAATGGGTGATTCTCACTCCGCTATAGTGGAGTCGCAGGCTTCAAACTCTTCCGTCGAGAAGGAGGCTTCCGCCTACATGGCAGACACTCCTGAGGAGACGGCCAGGCGTTTAGAGCAGACGCAGAAGCGCAAGATGGATATAATCGCCTCTCAACAGAGATCCATTGACTCCCTCAAGCATATGCTTGAGAAATTGCTTGAAGAAAGAGCGAGATCTCCTCCTAGACGGCCGAAGGGGAAAGGGAGAAAGGGAGGAAGCCCACCCTCCGAACCTTCCGACGAGACACGACGATCTACCTCGGATGTGTCCAAGCCCTCGTCGCAGGCAAGAAGCGACCAAGACCAGGAGAAGACTCATGCTAAGAGGATGAGTCAATTGGAACGACGCCTCGAGGCTCTTGCCAATCGCAAGGACCTCCAAGAAGCTGGAGTGGTCCGGCCCTATCCGGCTGAGTGGGACTTAGTTCCATACCCTCCTAAGTTCAAGGCTCCAACCCTCCAAGCATTCGACGGGAAGGGGTCACCCAACCAGCACATCTACTACTTCAAATCCCAGACCGGGAATGTAGTAGATAACGACGCTATACTGGCGCGACTGTTCATAGGCACCCTGAAAGGGTTGGCTTTTGAGTGGTTTATGAAGCTCCCGGAGGGTTCTATCAAGAACTGGGGGGATCTAGAGAAGCTGTTCTTGACACGCTTCTTCGAAGATGACTCCGAAGTCACGATGCCCACCCTTTTAGCTACCAAACAGCGGAGAGGGGAGTCCGTCAAATCTTTCGTGGAAAGATTCCGGAACACGGCACTCCGGTGCCCAAGCGGTATGACCCAGGCCACCCTGGTGGAAACATGCCGCCACAATCTCCAAACCTCACTCCTTGCTCAAATAGGAGTTGCTGAAAGCCGCACCTGGAAGCAGTTAGTCCAACAAGGTGAACAGGCTGAGGAGATTGTTGCCCGTGTCAAGGCAGAGGAAGGCAAGCTGCGGCCGGAAAGGTCGACAAGGCGTGCACCGGCACCAGACACCTCCCTCCAGACGAAGCGGAAGGATAACTTGGCGACGGAGACCAAATCCCCCGCCAAACCTCAAACAGGCAGGGCAAGTGGCTCTTCAAGCCAGCCACGCCCCAACAAGCAGTATTCCTTCAAGGAGGAACACGTCGATTCGCTCTTCAAGCTACTTAACAAGAGCAATCGGCTGAAGCTCCCTGAAATTAGGCGCCCGGAAGAAGTCGGCAAGACCGACAATCCCAACTACTGCATGTACCACAGGATGTTGGGACATCCTACCAAAAGCTGCTACGTCTTCAAGGACATTCTTCAGGCTCTGATTGACGCGGAAGTGTTAAAACTCGACCAGAGCAGAAGAAGGTGACGGCCAATGTGACGTCGGTTCTCCAGTTCGGGAGACAACCTCCTACACCTGCAGGGGTAACTCCTATTCCAAGGGGAGAATTAAGAGTGGTCAACACAGACCCTCACCAGCAGCAGGAGAAGGGCTTAGTAGCCGTCCCTACACCTCAGGGGGAAACCATGTGGGTCCACCCTGACCTCGTCGATGAACAACAGTGGACTACTGTGACTAACAGGAAGTCCAAAGGCAAGGCAAAAGCTTCGTCCTGCCATGTGGTATGTGCCTGCTCCCGAGAAGCAGAGGATGATGTTCCCTCACTGACCGACTCAGAGGAGGAAACGATAGTCTTGGCCGCAGAGCCCAACCAACCAACGACGGGAACTCGTTCGGGTCAACCCTACTTGAAGCAGTACGGCGAAGTGGCGGTAAACCCTCCGCAACCGGCTGCAGAGCCAACTAGGCCCTCCACGAAGCCACCTGTGGAGAAGCAGAAGGAGACTCGATTCTCTCGAGCCCTTCAAAGAGGCATCGCGGAAGGGTTTTCGGCACCTTACCGCTTTGATGTCCTGGCTCAGCTGGCCAACATTCCGGCACGCATTACCTTGTATGAACTTCTTAGACTATCAAAGTCGACCAGGGAAGCTCTGCAAGAAGCTCTGGCAAATGCTGAGGTCTTCATGACCCAGGTGCCGAAGGAGGAAGATGTAGAGGATTGCCTCCACGCTTCCCAGAATGCCCCTGCATCACCTTCACGGCAGATGATATGCAGGTGAAAGGGAAGCATGATCGACCCCTGTACTTCACAGGTTACATCGGATCATCTGAGGTGAACCGCATTCAGGTAGATCCAGGGTCCGCATTGAGCATTATGCCCCGCCGAGTCATGCAACACCTCGGCATCCCTACCCACCGTCTGAGCCCTACACAGACAACCATCTACGGGTTCAATGCCAACGGCACCCGTCCGAAGGGGAAGATCAAGCTCAAGTGCCAGATTGGGAGCCTCAAGTCCGAGGTGACATGCTACGTCATCGATGCCGACACTTCTTACAATCTGCTGCTGGGACGACCATGGATCCACCGCAACTCCATCGTTCCCTCCACTCTTCACCAAGTCATGAAATACATTGACGCGAGTGGGAAGGTGCAAACGTTGGTTGCCGAAAGGTATCCGTTCAAGGGAGTCGAGAATTATTTCACGGATTCCCTTTTATATCAGGATCCGGTGGATGAAACCCCGCAACTGGAGGCGCCAGACTCTGGTAATGAGGCTGACACTGAGCCCGAGCAAGAAAAGTGCCTGTGGGAGTTAGAACCACTTGTAAAGAGCACTAATAAGCTCGATGTTGATAATACCACCGACGATGCAGGCGGTTGGTATATTAATGAAAGTCTAGACTTTGAATATTTTTCTGCGTGTGCATCCGATTCAATACCGTCGGATACTACTACCGACGTAGACGATGACATCTGGTCGGCAATGGATGCTTTGACATCATTGCATGTACCAGTAAAATCATCTTTCGGGACATATCAGGATAATGGCGATGCGCAGGAATCTATATTCTTGGTTCCGGCAAGACGAAAAGGCCAAAGACCAATACTTTTCGGGCGAATCTCGTCTGAACCGATGCCCCGCGAAGAATCAGAAAGCGAGGAGGAATCCCCTCAGCTCGACCATTATGAATCGAAAGCACTCAGAATGATGAAGCAAATGGGGTACGATCTAACCAACAAGCACGGGTTGAACTTCGGCAAAGGAAGGAGGACGCTACTTCAATCCTTTGTGCCAAAAGGGAAGGCCCCCGATTATTATCATCGGACGCGCAGGGGGTTGGGCTATGTATCAACTCCGGTCCCATCAGCCTCTGATTCTCAAGAATCGTCGAGCAACGATTGCTCTTCAGACACGTCATCATGGGAGTCAGATGTCAGTGTCGGCAACATCTTCAAAGGGCTTTCAGTAAACATGGTTTCAACAGGCCATCTGGAAGATGAAGTTGAAGAAATGATCCAACCTGATACAGATCCTTGGATCAAACATTTGAATGCTCTTTGGGATATCCGCTTTGAACAGCGTGAGCCACCCACAGATGACAAGGTTTTCAGATCAACCTAGGAGATGAGACCAACCCCAAGCCCATCTTCATAAGTGACGGCCTGTTGCCTCCAGAGAAGAAGGATCTAATATCTCTTGTACAAGAGTATATAGATGTCTTCGCCTGGAATTATGAGGACATGCCTGGACTTGATCCTCAAGTGGCTATGCATCGCCTCAACATCAATCCGGACATGAAGCCTGTTAAACAACAGCAGCGACGGTTCCGTCCAGAGATAATGGAGACAATTCAATCAGAAGTCAGAAAGCTCATCGATTCTGGCTTCATCCGGGAAGAACAACATCCCGACTGGGTAGCCAACATCGTCCCGTCGCCAAGAAGAATGGGAAGATCCGGATCTGCATCGACTTCCGTGATCTAAACGAGGCCTGCCCCAAAGACGAATTCCCATTGCCAATCACAGATGTCATGATTGACAATACTTGTGGATTCGAGCGAATGTCCTTTATGGACGGGTTCTCAGGATACAATCAAATCAAGATGTATCCCGATGACGAAAAGCATACCTCCTTCAGGACTCCTCTAGGGGTATATTGCTACACCGTCATGCCCTTCGGACTGAAAAATGCAGGGGCAACATACCAAAGGGCCATGAACGCCATTTTCCATCAGCAAATGCGGAAAACGGTGGAATGCTATGTCGATGACATCGCGGTGAAGAGTCGCACTAAAGGTGATCACATAGCAGACCTGAAGGTGGTCTTCGACATCATGCGGGCTCATCAATTGAAGATGAACCCCACCAAATCCTTCCTGGGGGTAGCCAGTGGCAAATTCCTAGGATTTGTTGTGACTTCCACAGGAATCCATTTGGATCCAGAGAAAGTCCGCGCTATCCAAGAGATGCAACCCCCCAGAAGCCTCAAGGAGCTCAGGGGATTACAAGGACGATTGGCGTACATCCGCAGGTTCATATCAAACCTTTTCGGGAGATGCCAACCCTTCGCCAAACTGATGAAAAAGGGTGTTTTCATTCATTTGGGACGACGCTTGTCAAAAAGCATTTGAGGAGATCAAACACTACCTCACCCAACCACAGTTCTTGCAGCCCCGGTGTCCGGAAAGCCTTTCCTGGTGTATGTCCGGGCAATGGACCATTCTTTGGGAGCTCTACTAGCTCAGAATGATGAAGAAGGACGATTATCGGGCAAGAGAGAGATTCCGAGAAAAAAAGAGGAGAGATCATCGACAGAGAGAGAGAAAACCCTTCAGCGAGCTTACTGAGTACTAGCCGCTCTTCGCCTACCTCCTCTTCTAGAGTTTTGGTAGACGGAGCTGAGTTACTCCCTCTACCTGCCAAGGAGAAGATCCCTCGACGGTCCAGGACGGTCATCTGGTCAACGGAGAACAAGATTCACTCTCCACCGCCACCGAAGAACCCAGCACTAAACAAAGGGGGAATTCAAGATTCAATATTCCCCCTCCCTTGTAACCGGAAGATTAAGCCGGCTGTAATTTTTCATCTGATTCAAGGAAACGTTACGCCAGCCACCTCCTTTTCCGTGTCAAACAAGAGATGGCGACTCCGCTGGGGAATTTGATAAAACATTGTCAACAGCTGCCTCCTTTGAGGGTATCTCAGCAGCCGAGACCTCAATCCCCTTGGGCCGGGTCAACTCTACCACCATCTCCTCAATATGCGAGGAGG
Source organism: Agave tequilana (assembly GCA_038442645.1). NCBI lineage: Eukaryota > Viridiplantae > Streptophyta > Magnoliopsida > Asparagales > Asparagaceae > Agave > Agave tequilana. The sequence continues at coordinate 45,295 of JAVJIF010020358.1, read as the reverse complement.
TTGTAGCCTCAGCATCTTCGGCCGACCCTGCAACATAAGAGAAGAATGTTAGAACATCCTCTTCAAATATGTAAAGAGAAATTAGGACGGAAGATGGAAAGGGTACCTTCAGCAGGGATAATCGCCAGCGATGGTGCAGTCGATGGCTCGCCCCCATATATTTCCGCCTCCGAGATGTGGAAGAATTTGCTCTGATCAGGAAGAGCGGGTTCATCGCCATAGTCGACCTCGTCTTCAAAGGCGCTTTCCCCCGATAACGAAGAAGACGACAGCGCAACGCGAGGAAGCTCCGCAACAGGAGCCTTACCTCCGATCACCCCAGTGGTAGGACTAGGGTCAACTGCCCTAGGACCAGAAATGAAGACGCTTGGAGACCCCGGCTGCCGTACCTCACCTCTCCCTTCATGAGCAGAAGGAAGCTCGGGCTGAGCTGAGAGTCCCGGAATCTCAACATCCTCTTCACCCATTATGTCGACCTCAAGTCGCTCATCATCATCACCAGCGGTGAGTTCATCAACAAGCTCCCCTCCTCCACGGTCTTGCGGTGTGACCTAAGGGCACGGACTAGGGTGGGGAAATCTTCATCTTCCGACGGTTCCTCAACTCTAACAGGGACGTCTTCAGGAGGAGCCTCAACTCCAGCAGAGATGTCTCTGGATTGAGAGACTTCAGCCGTTAAGTCCCTCCGAGCCTTCTTTGGGGCAGGCTCAGCAATAGAAGCAGAGCGTCGACGACGCTTGCTCGCCAACTGCTTAGACCTCCTTGCCCGCGGCTCCTCCCTCGTGGCTGGTGGCTCCGCCCTTGTCGCTGGTGGCTCTGCCCTTGCCGGTCGCGGCTCCGCCCTCACTGCTGGGGGCTCCCTCCTCGATCTTCGCCCGACCTCCTTTTGGGCCTTCAGGTACTGTTCTACGAGTTTCGTCGGTTTACTAGAATCAGTCCTGGCCTCGAGACTTGCATTGATGCTCTCAATGCATGAAGACGCCGGAAAAAAGTCTGGCGTTTGGATGGCTTGGGAGTACCAAGTACAGAAGCTGAAACTCGTACGGCACTTGGGCCCCTCGAGAGGTAGACGAAAAGATACTCCCGTCCCTCCAGCCACACTATAGTACCAGGCCCGAGCACCTTCGAACAGGTTCCCTTCGAAGGCAAGTCTAGCATTGGGGTTCCCGACATAGAGCTGATCATAGCCGAACTGTCGAGCGAAGCGACTCGGCATATACGGCTCAATGGTACATGACGTCCCTTGTCGGAAAAGCACATATCCGGGCCGGATATTTAGCAACCACCAGAAGGCCCCCGCGGATAACCTCGTGAAGTCATCTGGGCCAACAGAATCAACAAGTAAATCCCCGAAAGATGCATCAGGGATCTGGAGGAGGCAGCGATTGAGCTGGTAGTTTGCAGGGTCTGAAAGGCACTTCCGGACGTAATATATATAAGGATCACGCCATTTTGAACCCTCCAACCGCTGTACAAAAGGGACAGAACTCTCCCTCCAACGCGCTGCCGTCATCAAAGAAGGGCAATGCATCACGTACCAAGCAATAAGGTACGTGTAAGGCAGCTCGACACGAGGATTGGGACGCTTCACCGTCGGACTCGCCTCTGAGTCAACATACGGCTTTCCCTCGGAGTCTGCAGTTTTTGGTGGCTCGCAGAAACTCTTAGTGAGCGCCCGCAGCCCGCTTTGAATACCAGCCGCCACGGCCGGGAGAAGGGCTATGGGGTTCCCATGAGCCAGGAGCACCGCCGGGTACACCACGTCAGCAACAATGACTTCATGTGGCAGCGTGGGCACCACACAGCGCTTCAGCCACAGCATCAGAAAGCCCGCCAACAGCGCCCGATCGGAGATAGGGGTCCGGGCTTGATGGTGAAAGCTCTCAAAAACCAAGTCAGGGTCAAAACCGTCCTCATTCGACTCCGTGGTGTAAAAACTGTCAGGAGCCTGGTCGATCCTGTCTTCAATCTCCCTGTCAGAGCTGGGATCCAATCGGGTTATCCGATGGTCTTTGGTGTTGACATTATTGAACAAGTAACTGGCCCAAGACAGTTGCTTGACTCCCTGCGACCGCCATTTGGTTATCTGGCCGCAAATGTGGAAGTGACATAGCACTTCCCAGTAGGTCTCATATATGAGGGGAAACTCCTCCTTCACATAGCGAAGCTCCACAGCGGTCGGGACATATTCCTCATAGGGATTATCCCCTGTCGACAGCCCCGAGACCTCGTGCAGCTCGTGCAGAGCAAGGCCCATCTCCCCGACCGGAGTGAAGAACGTCCCTGTCGAAGGATTATAACGCTCTAGAATCCCGAAGAATTTCTGAGAGCTTTGAGGGATCCCCCACTGCACGGCCCTGACTGCCGAGTACAGTCCCACGCGCTTTAGCAAACCCCCGAGCTCGGTAAGGACAAAGCCGACCATCCTGCCCCACCAATAGTTCTCCGTGGAACGGACCCACCCCGGCGCACGGAACCCAACCGGGTAGTCACCCTCCGCCTCCATGAAGGCGTTGAGGAAGGTAGTGCCAAGTTGTGGTATCTCCCCAGCTGGAACCTCAGTCCTGCGCGACCCAGGGAAAAGGCCGATAACTGACCTGTCATGGCTATCATGACGGTATACTTTGTGGGAGCCCAAATCACCGAGAGTGATCTCGGGAACATATCGAGCAAGGTCCCATTCCATCTTCCGAGGGACGGACATATGCTAGAAGTAGGACAGCGGGAACATCCTCTCCATGTCCGGAAGAAAGAATCTTCCACTCTTTATTTGACGGAGCCATTTGTAAGTTCCGTCATACACGCTATGGCCGCCCTCGTGGATACGATCTCCGAAGAAGAAGGCAGGCTTCTCCAGCTTGATGCCAGCATCTGTTGCGAATGCTGCATCAGTCATAAACACCCGAAGAGTTCTCATGTCAACATTTGAGAGCCTCTCTCTGTGATCCGGTGACTTGTCAGCAGTCACAGGAACAGTCCTTTGTAATACAAAAGTCAAATCCCGGTCAGCACCACCTATATGACCAAAGTGGCACTTCTTGGCGAGTGAAGTAGCAGGGCGTGGCGCTGCAAAAAGAAAAGGACACTTAGTTAGATACTCTATCAAAAGCATAGAAAAAAATGCTAAGTGTTCATAATCCGAACGCAGAAGAGACACTGGACGCAGGAATTATCAAATCCGCGTCCAGACCTGCGCATCCACGCAGAAGAGGCACTGGACGCAGGAACTATTAAATCCGCGTCCAGACCTGCGCATCCACGCAGAAGAGGCACTGGACGCAGGAATTATCAAATCCGCGTCCAGACCTAAGGGATCGGCGTCTCCACAACATTCTCCTTGATGTCACTTCTGGGGTGCGAAAAGAAGGGAGTTATCCACCTTAACCCTTCCACCACCATAATCGCCAGAAGTTAAGGAGGGTAACTCCCTTCCTTTCACATCCCAGATGTCAAAGTGCTTGGACTCGGGTGCCAGATTCATCAAAATCAGCAGCTGATGAAACAGAACGCAAGGATCAAATCCGCGTTCTGTAAACTAAGTCCGCGTCTGAACCCTTCACAAATAGAAAATATTCTAAGTGAAGAATCTGAAGCGCAGGACTCAAGGGCGCGAGGGTCCAAACCCGCGCCTCGGTTATCATCCCAAAGACTGCGTCTGGTAATCAAACACGATTTGAAATTCACGTGTTAAGGGTTCTTAAAAGTTCTTTGAACTTTCTTTAATGGCGAAACTTCCGCCTAAAAGGCCTTTACCTTGGAGACCTGGGAGAACGACGTCCTGTGCAGAGGAGGAGCTGTCCTTCTGGGCCTCGGCAATGGTCGCCTTAGAGGACGACGCGGTCGGCTTGGCCTTGGGTGCCATTGGTGATCAGAGGTCAATGAAGAAGATGAGCAGTAATGGAGAAGAAGAACTCTCTTAAATCTCTGAGTAAGCGCGTTCGGAGAAGAAGATGCATCTCTCCAACTGTTGTCTTTTATAGGCACAGGGATTCGCGAAGATACGCGGCGTGTGGCCCGGTAGACGCTGCAGCGAGTCGCCGCTTGACGCGTGTAACAAAATCGTTTCTGAACGGAGAAGATCATGCGTCGCAACCCCGCCACGAGTCAGCAGTCGACACGTGGAGCAGTTCATTTAATGAACCAGGAAATCCGCGCGCCAAAAGGCGAAATTTCGCCGGTTCCCTAGGCCAGCTGGCGGCGTAATCATGACATGGCACAGAATTCGCGCCCAAAGAACGCACCTCCTCGATGGACATGCCACGTCAGCCTCTCCATGAATGCATTTGGAAGGTCGCGTCTCTCTAAGAAATTCGCGTCCTTCCAGTCTGGCCAAATATCGCGTCTGCCTTCTGAAGATCAGTCACGTCTCCATTACCAAAGGACGCACGTTACAGAAATCGCGCATTTACAGCAGTACCATCTCTGCTTTTTGAAAAAGAACCTGCGTTTGGCCTCCTGCTTCTGCAAAATCAGTTCAACAGTACACTGACGCAAGCAGACGACCAACCACTCCTGGCTTAAAGCACAGACTAAAAGCAATCGGGGAGGTTTAGACTGTGCATCTAAGCACTCAACATGATCAACTCTGGGGGCTTCAAAGAGTTCAACAGTACACTCACGAAGACCAACTCCAGATAAGATTAAACCCGGAGCATCAACAGTCTAGTCATGAAGGCGAACTCAGCTAGAGTCCAAAGTATTTCGAAATCCGTCCCAGTTAGCTGCGGAATGTCGAAAACTTTGGAGGGGGTTCTGTAGGCTGTCTAAAAATCACCAAGACAAGCCACCAAAACACAGAGATCCAAGATCTAGGCGCAAGGCTAAATGTGACAATCAAGACGCGAGAGATAACCCGCGTCTCAGCAGCCCGCGTCTCAGCATCAAGGTGCCCCCACCTTGGTTGTAACCACCCCGATTATGGCGCCATTCACCGCCCATGTAGCGGGGAAGTTGGCCCTCATCGTGGAGCACTTTTAGGGGGCACGATCACCCCCTAAAAACCCTATAAATAGTCCCGTCACTATTGAGGAGGGACGACGATTATCGGGCAAGAGAGAGATTCCGAGAAAAAAGAGGAGAGATCATCGACAGAGAGAGAGAAAACCCTTCAGCGAGCTTACTGAGTACTAGCCGCTCTTCGCCTACCTCCTCTTCTAGAGTTTTGGTAGACGGAGCTGAGTTACTCCCTCTACCTGCCAAGGAGAAGATCCCTCGACGGTCCAGGACGGTCATCTGGTCAACGGAGAACAAGATTCACTCTCCACCGCCACCAAAGAACCCAACACTAAACAAAGGGGGAATTCAAGATTCAATATTCCCCCTCCCTTGTAACCGGAAGATTAAGCCGGCTGTAATTTTTCATCTGATTCAAGGAAACGTTACGCCAGCCACCTCCTTTTCCGTGTCAAACAGTCGCAGACTTAATATAGAATAAAGAATATCAGACAAAAAATGCTATCGTATAGCAATGCGACCTCCTTCCGTACTGCGACCAAATTCGCAATCTTCTTTCTCATGCCTTATGTAAAAGAAGTAATTAATATTATATCTACCGTGATACAACACCAGTCTAGAAAAAAAGAGATGCACTAATGTTAATCTCGAGAAAGGAAAGATGTGCACCATACGTAATCTAAAGATATAGGCAAACAATTCTATAAAAAGTTAATTTGTACTTCGGATTCTCCAGCAATAAATCTTCAATTAAATATTTAATTTTTTTACACTTCCTACCATACTCAACCCTCACCTGTAAAAATTATTATTACTATTCATGTTCTTCCACAATATTGACATTTATATAATGCTTGTAACTAATATATTATCTCATACCTAAAAAACTATAATTTTGCTCTTCCTTTTCAATTTGATTTCAAAAACTTCCAAAAAAAATTCATTCTTGAATCATGTCTTCCCCATCTTCTTCCTCTGAACACTTAGATTTCAACTTCAATCGTTCCCCCACCGGTCCTTTGTCTTCAGGATATTCTAGTGAATCTGATACCAGTCTGGACTTCACTCCTTTTGACTATCTCACTACATCAAATAATGTATTAACTGATCCTCCTATTCATGATGATAATGAAGTTTTCATGTGGGTTAGTGAAGAAGACATTATTCCTCTGCCACTTGACGGAGACATGCTTGATGAAAGCATGTCCTCTGATGCTGTAGGCTCGCTTCCTAGCAACGGGTCAGACGAAGAGCTTGATAGAGACGATCCATTTTGGGAGTTCATCGGTGAAACAAAAAACCTCAAAAACAGTAAGATGATGAGGAAATAAGTGATGAAGAGGAAGAGCAGAAGAATGAAGACGATGAATCTGCTTATGATGGTGATAATGACGAGGATTATGATTTCCTGATCTTCTGATATTCAATTATATTTTGTCTTCTTTTAAAAGCTTTTAATTCTATTTTTTTTTGTAAGGTCTATTTCTCACTATATTAACTTATAAGCTCTTTTAATTACATATCCAAACTGCGACTGCTGCTCTTAAACACTGCGACCATAGTCGCAATCCTACTACGGATGCAATTTATGGTCGCAGTTAATCATTTCTCAGTTCCCAATGCGACTTTGGTCGCAATAATGTACTGTTTTGGAGTTCAAAGTTATTTAAAGTTATAGTGTATTAACTTTTAAACTGTTTTGGATAACTGAACAGTCACCTAGGAAGTATACAATTTTTAGGAAAAGATAGAAAATATATTTGAGAGATATTCACGTGGTCCGAGAGCTTAAACCTTTGGAATTCCGGGATTAAAAATATATAAAGGGTCATGAGCAAAGGATTAAAAACATACTAAGTTATTTTTGCTCAAACTCGTTACTCTCACTGTTCGGAAAATACATTCAAAAAATGTTTTCACCATCACCACCGTCTTCACCGGAAAGAAGCCAATACATTCAAACAATGTCTTCACCATCACCACCGTCTTCACCGGAAAGAAGCCAATCATCAAATGATGATTTTATGTTTAGTTCTGAAACAATGTCTCGCTACGGGTCAGAATCTGAGCTTGATACAGACGACCTTTCTGGGAGTTCATTGATGAACCAAAACACAAACATGAAGAGGAAGAAAGCGACGTTGAGACTGTACCTGAAGAGGAGGAAGAGACAGAAGACGAAAGCATGACTCTTGACGACGAATCTGATTACGATGGTGATGACGACGATTAGAAGTTAAAAAAATTGTATTTTGTTTTTCTTTTTAAATATATATAAATCTGTTTCCTAAAGTTAATTGTGTGAATTACATTTTTTACTACTATGTATTGGTTGAAATACTGCGACCATGGACGCAGACTTAATAAATACATTGCGACCTTGGTCGCAGTTGCTGGACTTTAGTCTTAATCAACAACAACACTGCTACCTTGGTCGCAGTTTCTGACCGTAGTCTTAATAAAATAAACTGCGACCTTGATCGCAGTTGTTAGTGTTTAGTCTTAATAAAATACACAGCGACCTTGGTCGCAGTTGCTGGTCTTTACTCTTAATCAACAACATCACTGCGACCTTGGTCGCAGTTGGTGGTCTTTATAAATAATCAACAACAACACTGCGACCTTGGTCGCAGTTGATGGCCACAGTCTTAAAAAAATAATCTGCAATCTTGGTCGCAGTTGCTGGTCTTTAGTCTTAATCAACAACAACACTGCGACGAGGTGACACGTCACCGCAGCAGTTGCTTAGTCGCAATTTTTGGTCGCAATGTCGACCCTGGTCGCAGTTGTTTCTGTTTGCACTGATGGTCTTATGCGACCTTGGTCGCAGTGTCGTCTCTGGTCCAAGTTGTTTTGTTTGCAATGCATGACTGCGACCAAAGGTCGTAGTTTATTAAAAAACAAATATGCTTTTTATTTATGTCCACGCATTTATCTCCAGGCATGTGAAAATGATACAAAACGATCTCTTATACAATAAGATTGAGTGTTACAATATAGCAGTACAAAGAAAACTAAACATCAAAAAGAGCCATTGTTGACTAAGAGCAGTGGTGTTATTGAGGTCTTTTTATTTATATCCAGCCAGGCATTTATCTCCAGGCATGTGAAAATGATACAAAACGCTCTCTTATACAATAAGATTGAGTGTTACAATATAGCAGTACAAAGAAGATTAAATATCAAAAGAGCCCTTGTTGAATAAGAGCAGTGGTGTTATTGAGGTCCCCGTGTATTAAAAACTGTGAACGTCGAGGACCATGACTTCTTCCCTTGTGGACGAACATCGATCAAGTTCACCGGCCAAAATATTCTCCCAGAGGCCCAGCGAACCTGAAAAAGGACAATCAAGCTCTGGGTCATCTTCGTGCATAGGGTCATCTTCATCCATGGAGGCAGGCCCCTGTTAGAGACTCTGAAGAAGGCGGAAATTCTCAGAGCAATTGCTCTCAAATGAAAACAGTCTAATTATGGGCTGTTAAAGGGAGAGTGTGAGCCCTATTTATAGCCAGCCCATAATAACCATAATTAATGGTTCATTAATCAGAACCGTCGGCCTTAATGGTCTCAATGAAGAGCCGACGCGTGGACAACAGCTTCGGGAAACAACGAATGGTGCGGGTTCGTCAACGTAGACTTGACGTTAAAAAGATCTCATAAAATCTTTATGACAGGTCGCGTCTCACGGAGTGACTCCAAGTCCCATCAGACAACAGACAACTTTTCATTTTTCATTTAGATTCAAAAAAATGACTTAATCCAAAACAACACTTAATAAAACAACAACACGGCGACCTTGGTCGCAGTTGCTGGCGGCAGTCTTAAACCAAAACAGCAGTGTCGACCTTGGTCGCTATGCATGTTAATCTAAAGGAAAACACTTACTTAACGTACTGCGACCAAAGTCGCAGTCCATGTAATGCAACCTTAGATTGCAGTTGCTGGCCATCTTTATCAATAACAACACTGCGACCTTGGTCGCATTTAACCATGTACACTGCGACCAAAGTCTTTGACTAAGGTCGCAGTATAAATGTACAATGCGACCAAAGACTCTGACTACATTATATATAAAAAAATAAACTATAAAGTAGAATTTTATCGCAGGCTGAAAACATTGATCTGAAAAGATTTTATATTTTCAAAAAAAATTTATCCCAGGCTGAAAAGGAGAAACTAGATCTTTCAAAAAAGAGGTAAAGAAATAAGGCGAAAAGTAATTTATATCCTATAAAGAGCGGCAAAATAAAAGGGGGGGAAAATAATAATAAACAATAAGGAAAAGTTATCATAAGGGGTATTTGGTAATTTAACTTCTCCCTAAAAGCGGGCCGCAAGTCAGTGAGGTGACAAATTGAGCCACGTCACCGCAGGCTGAGAGAGTACTCTCAGCCCGCGGGCTGATATACATTTCTCTCTCTCTCTCTCTCTCTCTCTATATATATATATATATATATATATATATATATATATATATATATATATATATATATTATATATATATATATATATATATATATATATATATATATATATATATATATATATATATAGGGCTCAGCCTGCAGGCTGAGAGAGTTTCTCAGCCTGCGGGACGTGGCTGAATATATGCCACACATCGATCGCAGAGTGTGGGCGCCAAAAAAATCAAAAAAATCCCGCCTAAACAATCGTGAAACAAATTGACAAAAATACCCCTTTTATATGACGACGGCGACTTCTAGCATTGAAAAGTAAAAAAAATATTTCATGGTCGCATACTTAATACAGAATAAAGAATACCGGAGGAAACATGCTATCGTATAGCAATGCGACCTCCTTCAGTACTGCGACCAAAGTCGCAAACTTCTTTCTCATTACGATGGTGATGACGAGGATTAGAAGTTTAAAAATTGTATTTTATTTTTTTTAAATATATATAAATCTGTTTTCTAAAGTTAATTGTGTGAATTACATTTTTTACTACTATGTCTTGCTTGAAAAATGTTGTACAATTGTTACAAACTTTCATTTTAAAAATTTTACGCTAAACGAATATATTGCGACCATGGACGCAGTTAATAATTATATTACTTCACCCTTATAAATTTTTAAAATGAAAGGTTGCGACATTGGTTGCAGTTGCTGGACGCAGACTTAATAAATACACTGCGACCTTGGTCGCAGTTGCTGGACTTTAGTCTTAATCAACAACAACACTGCTACCTTGGTCGCAGTTTCTGACCGTAGTCTTAATAAAATAAACGACCGTAGTCTTAATAAAATAAACTGCGACCTTGATCGCAGTTGTTGGTGTTTAGTCTTAATAAAATACACAGCGACCTTGGTCGCAGTTGCTGGTCTTTACTCTTAATCAACAACATCACTGCGACCTTGGTCGCAGTTGGTGGTCTTTATAAATAATCAACAACAACACTGCGACATTGGTCGCAGTTGATGGCCGCAGTCTTAAAAAAAATAATCTGCAATCTTGGTCGCTATTGCTGGTCTTTAGTCTTAATCAACAACAACACTGCGACGAGGTAAACAACAACACTGCGACGAGGTGACACGTCACCGCAGCAGTTGCTTAGTCGCAGTCTTTGGTCACAGTGTCGACCCTGGTCGCAGTAGTTACTGTTTGCAATGTATCTTATGCGACCTTGGTCGCAGTATCATCTACGGTCATAGTTGTTTAGTTTGCAATGCATGGCTGCGACCAAGTTCGTAGTTTATTAAAAAAATAAATATGCTTTTTATTTATGTCCAGGCATTTATCTCCAGGCATGTGCAAATGATACAAAAACGATCTCTTATACAATAAGATTGAGTGTTACAATATAGCAGTACAAAGAAGACTAAACATCAAAAAGATCCCTTGTTGACTAAGAGCAGTGGTGTTATTGAGGTCTTTTATTTATGTCCAGACATTTATCTTCAGGCATGTGAAAATGATACAAAACGCTTTGTTATACAATAAGATTGAGTGTTACAATATAGCAGTACAAAGAAGACTAAACATCAAAGTAGCCAAGAAGACTAAACATCAAAAGAGCCCTTGTTGACTAAGAGCAATCTTCTTCTTGAGGTATGGTGGCAGCAGAATCCTCCGATTCCAACTGACCCTCCAAAGTGCCGGGATACGATCTTTCGTTGATGAACATCTCTTCACCAGAAGGTTATCCAGTGAGCATGGAGTTTCCTCGATGTCACTTCTGGGGTAAGAGAGGGAGAGTGAGACCTCACAAGGTATGCTACCCACCACTATATCCATCACATCCCCCGCCGCCATACCCACTCTGACCATCCGTTATCAGCAAGCTTGACTGGTGCATCAAGTCAGAGCAAATCTCGGTGAGGCTTAAGTCCTCGTCAGGGATCATGACTTCTTCCCTTGTGAACGACGAGGACCATGACTTCTTCCCTTGTGGACGATGAGGTCTATGACTTCTTCCCTTGTGGACGAACATCGATCAAGTTCGTCCATAGGGTCATCTTTATCCATGGAGGCAGGCCCCTGTTAGAGACTCTGAAGAAGGCGAAAATTCTTAGAGCAATTGCTCTCGAAAGAAAACAGTCTAATTATGGGCTGTTAAAGGGAGAGGGTGAGCCCTATTTATAGGCAGCCCATAATAACCATAATTAATGGTTCATTAATCAGAATCGTCGGCATTAATGGTCTCCAACCGCCAGCGCCGGTTTGGCATTAAAAGACATTAACGCCTAAACCCAATGAAGAGCCGACGCGTGGACAACCGCTTCGGGAAACAACGAATGGTGCGGGGTTCGTCAAAGTAGACTTGACGTTAAAAGATCTCATAAAATCTTTATGACAGGTCGCGTCTCACGGAGTGACTCCAAGTCGCATCAGACAACAGACAACTTTTCATTTTTCATTTAGATTCAAAAAATGACTTAATCCAAAAACAACACTTAATAAAACAACACTTACTTAACGTACTGCGACCCAAGTCGCAGTCCATGTAATGCAACCCTAGATTGCAGTTGCTGGCCATCTTTATCAATAACAACACTGCGACCTTGGTCGCATTTAACCATGTACACTGCGACCAAAAGCCTTTGACTAAGGTCGCAGTTTAAATGTACAATGCGACCAAAGACTCTGACTACATTATATACAAAAAAATTAAATTATAAAGTAGAATTTTATCGCAGGCTGAAAAAATTGATCTGAAAAGAGCGGCAAAAATAAAAGGGGGGAAAAATAATAATAAACAATAAGAAAAAGTTATCATAAGGGGTATTTGGTAATTTAACTTTTACCTAAAAGCGGGCCGCAAGTCAGTGAGGTGACAAATTGAGCCACGTCACCGCAGGCTGAGAGAGTACTCTCAGCCCGCGGGCTGATATACATTTTCTCATACACACACTAATATATTATATATATATATATATATATATATATATATATATATATATATATATATATATATATATATATATATATATATATATATATATATATATATATATAGTGTGTGTGTGTGTGTGTGTGTGTTTTGCTGCCAATATCTGAATGAATTCAGCATTATTTTTGACACAGGTGACTTGGTGCTAGGTTCATGAAATACTATATGCATAGCATATTTCAGTAAATTCAATCAATCTAAGAGCGAATTTGCTGGACGACAGAATGATTAGTGAAAGCAAGCTGCTGTTCTAACGCTGGGGCTGAACCGAAACTGATTTGCCAGATCTACAACTGGATTATATGCTGATAAATTCAGAGAATCTATGCTGGTTTTGTGTTGAACCTGTCAATTAGGCAATAATTAATAGATTCTTAAATATGGAAGATGGGTTAAAAAAAAAAAAAAAAATCCTATCAGGTTAATTTATTTGAAAATTGGAAGTATGTGTGGGACATTTATGAAGAAAAGGAGTCGGATCCATATCAAATGTTAACATTATGCCGTAGCCTGACTCTAACCTGGGATTTCCCACAACTCACTCCCCACCTTCTCACGAGTGCGCCAGGCCTTACTGACTCATGGAACTGAAACTTAGTAGTCCAGTTATCGGGTCGGACCTGATGAGGTGGGGATCCTACCCGGCGGGCGCCCAAGTCCGAGAACCCCCACAACCAATCTCTCTCTAATCCAATTTAGTTTTCTAATTGGGTGGGAACTCTAGCTAAGATTAGATTAGATTAAGGGGTGAGATTGATTCAACTTAAATAATGATCAATCTAACAGATGTATATGCCCAAATTTGTTTCCTGTCACTGGGGATAAGGTTGGCAGTTCCAACCCAACCTGCTAACTGGACCTGAACCTGATTCAAAATTCTCGGGTTTGGGTTTAGCTTAAATGGGTTGGAGTCATAATCAAGTCGACCTCTCTGACCTGATAATTAAATGGGTCGGGTCTGTGTTTTAGCTTAACCCGATTAGACCTACTTAGAAAATATCACATGAATTGGGTATATATATTATAGATGTTAAATTTGTTATTACTTCAGTCTTAGTCAATGTTATGAATGCTTTTAAATTTTTTTGGTAGAATTATATTTACTTATTTGTAAAGTTGGATGTTAATTATACTATAATGTATTTTTAAAAGATTTAAAATTCTAAATGAGACAACTGGGTCTAAATGGGTTGACCCGACCTTCCGACCCATTAGTAAATCGGTCAGGCAGGTCAGGTTGGGTCATCCCATCTAATTCTTGGTTCCGTTTGGTTTCTCTTTTTGACCCATTTAATAATTGGGCTAGGTCTAAGTCAGGTATATAATGGGTTGATCCGAATAGGACTCGACCCAATTAGACCCGTCTGACCCAATTACCACCCCTAACTAGGGGCGGGTCGCGGGACGGGGAGGTTTTGAATTTCATCAAAAACCGCCCAATTAGGAGAGTAGGTTTTTGAGTGATTGAAAACCAGTCCATCAGGTTTCCAGTCGATTCGAGTTTTAAGCGGATCGCACGAGTTTAGGCGGGTTTTGATGGGTTTAACAAATAATATACTATGTAAACATATATTAAACACACGCGCGCGCAAACACACATATACTCAAGAGTCATGTATTATTATGTATACATATCCACATGTTTACATAACATGCATGCAAAAATATGTATATTAACATGTGTAAATGTATAAATATTTGTTTTAAATGTATACAAAATCAAGTCAATACATACCAAAAAAAGGGTGAGTTCAGGCGGGTTCAGGTTTTAGATTTGGTCTCTGGTTCTGTCAGTTCGGGTTGGGTAATTTTTGAAGAAACTAAAAACCAGTCAAATTAGATTTGAGAGGGTTTTAGACTATTATAAAACCTAGAATTCGAGCGGGTTCAGGTTTAATCCTTGTCATGAGAGCCCTACCTATTAGGGTTCGAAGGCAGTCGCACTTTCTACTAAGTCCATTGCTAAGGTCTGTAGGGGGATTAGATTGGAGATGAAGAAAGAACAGAAATCAAACGCACAATCAAAGACACAAGAATTTTATTTAGAAAATTCAAATCAGCAAAAAATCATAAAGCCACACGCAAATACATTATATTATCAGAGAGGTTATAAGAGAAGAAGAGAGAACCTTACAACCACTCTGTATTTACAATATCATACACACCTTTCTGCTATACTTAACCCTAATGACGGCGCATCTCTTTCTATGGAGAAAACTAGGGGTACAAGTTGTGAAATTACCAAACTCCCTTGACATGTGTTCTCCGAGTTTCACGGACTATGAAGCTTTAGACTGGACCGTTTCTTCACTATACATCTCCGAAACACCTCCCCGAAACTGAGCTCCCAAGACAAAGCTATCACTCTGAGATGCTACTTTGCACTGTTGCTTCGGAGTGTTCTTCCGGATAGATGTTTCGGAATGCTCCTCCGAAGTGATATCAAGCTGCTACTCCAGAGCGAGAATCCGATATTGCCCTTGACCCGAAACTCCAAATCGCCCAACCTCCTTACCGGAGTACTTCCCATTCGCTCTGGGATCTGTAAAGGGAACTTCTCAAAATAATTTGGTGTGGGGCTCCGCCCCCCTTCCAACCCATGACAACCTTACTTTGCAGGTTAATCCGCATAATAACTTTGTGTAGGGTGACAAATCATCAAGGCAATAATTAGGCTCCACCACTTAACAAGGTTTTTGCTAAGCCACCTCGAGTTGAGATCTTCCGTATGTAGGAGCTTTCTAAGGCCGACTTCTTGAAATCACTATGCTCGGTCATCAGCCTTCTTATACAATATGAGGATGAGGATGACAATGCGAGTGATTACTTTGTGAGTGAAGTAGTGCTCCATGTGCATCAACTGCTGCTCAAGTCGGATGCTGGAGAGATCAGACTGCTGGATAAAGAAACAACAAGGGCTGTGCTAAAGATACTCATGCAGTGTGCGAGGCTCCAAGGGGAGGAGGCCAATGCTGCAATCTGTTCGGTTGTCTCAGAGTTCGGTCGACAATTTTGGGGGAAGACTGAGGCACTGGATTCAAGTGAGCATGACAAGCTGTTTGATGTGATGATCAAGATGGAAAGAAGTCAGAGAAGATGCGTTCAATGAGAATATAGACAGGCGAATTGATATGGGAGCTCCAGAGATGTAAATTTTGATAGTTTGATGTAATTTTTTTTCTTAATTAGTTTGCAATGTAGTATTTGTTTACTAATTAGTGTTGCATCTCTGTAATGAAGAAGAAACAAAAACAAGGTTAGTTAGTGATTTGAATTTTTATTGATTCACACATATTTGTGGCAATGTTTGTATTCAGCATTGTATCTGAATTCTGATACAGGGAACTTGGAGCAAAATTAATGCAATATTAATTTGGGTGCATAAGAAATTTCAGTAAAATTCAATCTATATAGGACTGATTTGCTAGAAGGATAGATTAAAGAAAGTGAATGGTATTTCAGTATTTGTTAGCTTGTTGTTATTATGTAATGAAAAAGAAACAAAAACAAGGTTTTATAATAATGTCTCTCTTGAGTTTAATTGAATCATTTTTGCTGGAAATTTCTTGTCCTCTATAACATCTCTCTCTTAAATCATGAAACTTCACTGCTTCAGTTGGAGACGGGACTCTCACAGGCCTAAGTTCTAAAGCAGTGCACCAAGATTTGGCCAGGCGACAATTTTCATATACATTTTCCTTGCATCAGACTTGCAGGCCACAGTGACCCGAACTGTTACAGTGTTGACGTCAATAAGGGTTACTACAACATAATTTTCCCCAAGTTTAATTCTACAAACATGTTCCAAAGCTTTGAATTTGATGTCAATACTGAGTACTAGCATCATGGAACTGAAAAATTAGTGTGCCAAATTATTGCTTTTAGTAGCTCAAAGGCTGGAATTTGTGCCTATTTCAACACAGATACATGTTTTAGATTGTGAGACATGCACCAGAATGCACGAGTAGAAAATGTTGCATGTCTCTTGAGCTCAAGCCCAGACCGGTACCAATTGAGACAAAGCGCTCAAAGTCGAATAGACTGAACGAGGGTTTGAGTCACTGTAGCATAGCATGGTGGTAAAACCTCTGTACAGTGGGCAAGAGGCGTGGTTTTCAAATCCCTCTTGCGCAATGTCACGGCCTATATTTTAAAAAAGAAAATAAAAAACAAAAAAGTAAAAATAAAAAACGAGGGTCTGAGTCTGTTCTCTGAGATGAGAAGTTTGGATGTAGAAATTGAGTATGTGGTGATTGTGATGATGCGATAGGAGTTGTTCGATGAAATGCCTATTAGAAATGTTGTTTCTTGGATTTCATTAAATAAAGGCCGAGTTTGCAACTTGTGTTGTAGACTTTCTGCACAGGATTCACCATACAGCTAGAGCTGGTCAGCCTGGAACGATCGCAATTCACAAGACTCTGTGCTGAATCAAAAAGAGATCTTGTAACTTCCCTTCACGAGGCTGGGACTATGAAGCCGCCTGTGATGAAATTTTACTCAGTTTCTAAGAACAGAAACAATCATACAAGTGAAACAAAGAAGCTACTGCAATGTATTGTTTACTCCCTACTAATTTTTTCTATAACTGTGGCAATGTGAAGTTTCCTGTTCTTGTTGAATTTGAGTGGGTTGTCTCTTATAACTTTCTTTCTTATATAGCTGTTACTTAAAGACATTGTAAAAGATTGGTTATTGACGTTTGAAATTTTTTGACTCTGTAAAGGAAAAGGCTTAAGAAAAGGTGCTCTGCTCTGAAAGTCATCTAAATGGTTCTCAGACATACTTGATATAAACTGTTGTTTTACACGCGGAACTTTCATGTCTCATAAGCAAGATGCACATCACATATTATTTACCCTGTTTTCAAGTCTGAAAATGCATTCAGACTGATAAATGCAATACATATAGTAGGTGTATTAAGCTAGTAATAAAGAATTTAATCAAACATAGCATGTTTTTGAAGTAAACGATGAATCTAAAAATGTCTTTCATTAATAAGTTTTTAATAAAAACAATCCTGTAAATTCATAAGATAAAATCATAAAAAACCCCTCGATCTATAAAGTTTCGAAGTATACTTAGGTGCAAGAGGAAAGCAAGTACAAAAATATAACTCCAATAGAGAGGCATGCTGCAGAATGATATTGGAGACTCCCCGAAACAAAATACAGGGTGGCTTTAAAACCGAGGTCCGATTTAACAGGCAACCTGCTAAGCAAAAGTCAGGGGGTCCGGAATGCACTAATCACTCTGTGTCGCTGTCGTCCCCTACCCCGCATCTCTTCAGACTGACTGTCTGAGACCCCACTCGCCTGCATCTACTCTATGGTCCTCGTTGCCATGTCTCTGAATCTACTTAAAAATAGATTTAGTCAGTAAGAAATAAAAGTAAAGTAAGCATAGGAACTCTGGTCAGATGATCTTGTCGAGTTTTAAATATTCTATTATTCATTTCCCTCCAAATCTAGCCAGTAACACAAACATTAGCATTCTAGTCAAGGAGTACAACTACCAGTATTCAAAATGTCATCTTCCACTGTCACATTTTACATGTTGAATTAAATTAATCTTTTACTTATAATGATTCAGTTCATAGAACTTCATTTAACAGTTAAGACACTTTAGTTTCCTAGGATATTTTTTTGAAAATATGAAGTGCATGGTGAGAGGTTATCTAGTAAAGTTGATCCGTCAGTCTTTATTAAACATAATGCAAGAAGCAATCTTAGTCTTTTCAATATGGTAAAATATCGTGCAGGTAAATATAAGCATAATTATACTAGTACCATTAGTTTAATTACTCATCTCTCTTGGATTTGCTATTAAGTAATCAGATGCTGATTTGTGAATAGGTTGGATCTTTTTGTGAAATTGTAGTTGCAGAAAGTGATATATCATATAAATATTCTATAGTTCTGCCAGGAAATGGAAGAGATTTTTTTTTTTTTTTAACAGAAGATCTCTGTTTAGAACTATTCAAATTGCATGCTGTCCTTGATCAGAACTAATCTAACAAAATTTTTCTCTCAGTGATGCAGATTTGCATGCAAGTGATAAATCCTGAATTTCCATGGATCAATGTTGCAGGACATCTTGGTATGTGAATTCCATTTCAACATTTTTTTCTGAAATAGTTGAACAATTCTTTTTCTTAGCACTAATGTTCCCAATGAGATGGAAAACATTGGCCATGCAAAGTGGGTGTCCTCTCATACTTCAGTGATGACATTAGCTTGTTGATCTAAATACATCTAAATAAAATCACATGGAATAAATTACCTCTTTATCGGATTAAAGGGAAGAAGCGTTTTATGCATATTTAATTCCATCACGAAAAAGGATGCCGGAGCTAAACGATCTTGATGATGCGAAGATGAGAGAGGGATTCTTCTTCTCCAATCATTACGTACTCTTCCTAATTCTTAGAGGAGATGAGAGGCATCCAAAAAAGATTAACAAGTAGTAGTGGAGAAGGAAATCCAGCTCATGATATTTACAGAGTCAAGGCAAAACTTAACAGACTCATCATAAATCTATGCCCTTGATTCAATATCATGAGTTCCACATGTATAAATGAGATCCATATCATAATTAAAATACACTCATGGCTAAGTGTAATTGAAACGAGTTAGACCCAACTATTTAAACCTGATCAATTTTTAAATGGGTAAACAACATAGGTTATAGAGACGGGTGCATATTTTCAACTGACTTGTGTAGGCCTAAATCAATTTAGACTCAAATGAAAATAAATCTAACGTAGCTCGCGGTATGCTCAAAGTTCAAGCTTCCATTCCAAGATAAAAATATCTAAGGTGAGCTAACTTCATGCATTAGACTTCTCCTTTATATTTTTTCGCTTTTTGTCTAAAAAGTGCACTTTTCCTCTTCTTTTGGAAGCTCACAGAGGGAGATTGAGTTATAGATCTTAAATTGCCTGTATATAATAGGCAATGCCGTGCTCTTGGTCTCAAAGTATGATGCAAGTGTCTTAGACAAGCCTCTTGCCCAAAATCCATGCCAATAAGAAAGCCAAGAACGAAGGTCGTACTTAATACGCATCGTTGGTCAAATTGTTCAAGGTGCAGGCTATCTTATAATAATCTTGTACGCGAAATTAATTGTTCTCCGAATGCAAGAAAGCTTCATGGCATTTGCGTAGTTAGAAAGATTGAACCTCAAGCAAAGATGTTTGAAAAGAAATAAGAAAAGACTAATCCTTCAGTTTCCTTTATTCCCAGGAAATCGATTAATATTCTTGTCTGACTGTTGTTCTGTTTTAAAATGGAATGGAGAAGGTTCTTGACAATCAATCTGCAGGATTGCTGTGAACTTTAAGTTTACCAGTGTACACGTATATGTCGATTTGTGTAATCTCGTCGCCATCTATTTTTATTAGACATTGCAACTTTTGATGTATTTGGCCAAAATGTGACTTTTCTTCTGTTTGAAACATGGCTTTCAACAGTTCCTATTCTTATGTGTATGCAATGGTGTGTATGAAGTCTGATTTGTCACAAACTGTCTCAATAATGAACAGATGCATACATGATCCCGGTAAGGGATAACAGTAAAGTGAATTCTTCGGTACATCAAAAGTATCCTAACATTGGTTTGATATTCGAGAATGATACTATGAGTAAGTAAGAATGTATTGGATATGTCGATTCCGATTATGCTGAAGACCTCGATATGCGCCGGTCTACAACGGGATTTGTATTCATATTGTCCCAAGCAACGGTGAGTTGGTGCTCTATACTACAGTCTACTGTTGCTTTATCTACTATGAAGGTCGAATATATAGCCATATCAGAGGCTATGAAGTAGGCAATTTTGGCTTCAAGGGTATATTTGACGACTTGGAGATTGAACTTGATCTATTGAAGATCAATTGTGATAGCATGAGTGCTATATATTTAGTAAATAACCAAGTTTATAATGCAATGACGAAGCACATCGATGTCAGGTTTCACTTTGATCGAGATATTCTTGATAAGAGTGACATCAAGTTAAAGAAGATTCACACGAAGGAGAATCCCATTGATATGTTTATCAACGTTGTTTCGGGAGCTAAGTTCGCGTATTGCAAGAAGTTGCTCGATATCCTTCCAGTTGCTTGAGTTCGGTTGAGCTCATTTAGATTAATTACAATTGGCTTGATCCTTCTTGCAGGGGTTACGCAGGCAACCACATTGGTGCAACCCGATTGAGTCGACATGGTAATTCATTGTGTTCGTTCAGATTTGAGAAATCTTCACCGAAATGAAAAAATTATGGGAGAGAGAGTTTAAAAATCTAGTTGGTAGGATTTTTTAACTCATTGGAGATGGCTCTGAGAAGAGACGGCAGAGAAGCAACAGAGCGACAAGAAGCAACTCAGGCTATCGACAGGTATAAACGTGTCGACAACGGATACTCAGACGCGTGTCGATGACGGAAAGCTGCAGAAGCTCACTTTGTCAACAGCCTGGAACCAGTCGACAGACGTTTGTGAAGATCGTCGACAGATGTTCTCAGTCTGTCAACATAGGGCCTGCTTGGATTTAAGGAAGTGGTGTGAAGTGAGGAAGTAGGAAGTAAGATTTATTTCCTTTAGCAAAAAGGAATTGAGTAGTAAGTTTTCTGGTGTTTGGATGGTAGTTGAAAAATGTAATTGGAAAACTGTATTCCTGTTTTCATTGTTTGGATGGAATGGAAAAGTTGATGTGGAAAAGTGCCTTTACTTTTCTTTTGTTTGGATGTGTTGAGATTTGTGAAGTGTATGAGAAATTGGATTTTCTATTTTTTTTGATATTGATTAGAAAGAGATTGAGAAAAATTAAATTCTTTATTTTTCTATATAAAATTAGGCAAAGTTATTTTATTATTTCATCCATGCACCGATTCATAGACCTGTAAATTGACCAACGTTCAAGTTTTGTTGTATGCAGTAATTTGATTATTTCATCACATATTATTTAAACATTTAATTATCCTTGGAGACCTTCTAGAATGGATCTCAGACAATTGTACTAGAACAGATACTACATTCAGTAGTACAAATTTTAAAATCAACTCTTCGAATATCCTGGCGATATCCAGAATAAGCCAAGTAATACGCACAATCAATGTTGCATAATTCTTGTCAAACATGTAACAATATCATTACTCACTCAAATAATAATCCACCATCTCGAATGTTTATTACAACGGTTATTCTAAAATTTGAAAGCAAATCACAAAATACAAAAGTGTTGGCGTTGGAAGCTGTGGATGCGGAGGAGGATTTTGTTGACCGACTTCTTCCTGGCCCTACTCTTGAAGGATTTCTGCAGCAGCAAACGACAGAATGAGAATGACATCATACTGTGCAAATAATCTCCGAGCTGTTTCATTGAAACTGATCCCAAGTCTGTTCCATTTGCCTCTCTAATATCCTGTTTGTAATCAAAGCTCCAAACAAGAAAACTGTTAAGTACCACAGCAAGTGATATTAAAGCAACGTTAGTAAATCCAAGTAAAGTTACAAATTATAGTCAAGTTATAACAGTGCACAAACATAAATAAACATTAATGCACACAATTTAAGAATACCAAAACCACATACACAAGTACTGAATTCTTAGGGCTCAGATCACAGTGAAAAGAGAATCATAGTACCAGTCATGAAGATGGATTTCCAAGAAGGAGAAGGTAATTGATCGACGTGGCGCTCAGTTTGAATGATGTCCAACCAACAGAAGAGAAAGGGGTTTCAATCAAGACTGATTGACTTCCAACCAACCAACACGTGAAGGGGTTCCAATCAAACATGAGACTCCATCCACCGTCGTTAATACATTCCCAACTGTATCCAAACCCCACAATACTAGATAAAATTTTCAACAGTACTTCATCACAGCCCACTCTGAGAAATATAGGGCCCAGACATGATGTGGAGCAAGCAGAGAGCAACAACAAAAGGAGAACAGCAGCAGTTGAAGAGAAAGGCAAAGACCTCTCCCGTATGGGGTAACACATATTGACCTGGATTATCAACAACACATGCAAAGAAACAGACATTTCTAACATGAAATAGCAATACAAACAATAGGCATATGAACAGGAAATAACTTTTTTCAGCCTTGCGTTACCACAAAACAGCCCAGTCTGAAATTTATGGGGCCCAGATAGTATTTGCAGCAAGCATAGAGCAGCAGCAAAAGAAGAGCAGCAGCAGGTGGAGAGAAAGGGATAGACCTCTCCCGTATGGGGTAACGGATAATGGCCTGGATTATCACCAACACACTCAAAGAAACAGGCATTTCTAACATGAAATAGCAATACAAACATTATGCATATGAACATGAAATAACTTTTTTCAGCCTTCCGTCAACACAACATAGCCCAGTCTGAAATTTATGGGGCCCAGATAGTATGTGCAGCAAGCAGAGAGCAGCAGCAAAAGGAGAGCAGCAGCAATTGAAGAAAAAGTCAAAGAGCTCTCCCACATATGGCAACGAATAATAGCATGGATTATCACCAACACATGCAAAGAAACATGCATATGAACATATAATAGCAACACAAACTCCAAGCATATGAACATGTAATAGTGTGTAGATTTTCATGTAATGCGGCGTAAGACTGTATGTGATGATCATGTGTAAAAAAAGAAAAGTGGCAAACTTATCCATAATGAAGAGCAGGCCTTGCAACTTCTTCGACACCCTTCTCCATTTGACACTTTAATCCTCTGTAAAGAGACAAGCATAAAGCTATCACAGTTTGATGAACATTGTAGGATATAAAACATGATTTGTTAAGTAACAGACTAAGTAAGAGGCTTGCCTGAATTGTAAAATTGCTCCATAAACCACATGTAATCACATCCTGCAATTATATTCACAATGCATACATACACAAAATATAACATGGCCAAATAACTTGTCTTCCAAATAAAAAAAAAATCAAGCTATCCATTGGAGATACGGCCTTATGGATCTTAAATAGAGGATGAATTCGATCACATAAGCATCAAAGTTGTTGAAAGTGATGATGACAAAATGTGAAGAGAATGAGCAAATAATTGTGCATCAGTGTCATTGTGCATTTGTAAAAATATGCATGCAATGATATACGAAAAAAATAAACAAAGCAATCTAGAAAGATAAAACCAACATTGGGATCTTCAATTTACACAAATAAAAACAATGTTACTTCTCTTTAGTAAGGCTCAGATTGTAGGATGATATTTTAATAGTGGAAGAAAGTTTACGTCATTCAATGCTGAATGAAAAATAAGGGGTTGCGTACATGCCACCTCCATGCTCAACTCCTAGAGTCGAACGGCTGCGATCAAGTACGCCTCCAAACCTTACTTGCATAGTCGACTTTCCAACATCCTACTAATCATCATTGCCCCACACAAAACCCCTACAAGAGAACATAAGAAAAAATTTAATATGGTTAATAATAATGGATTATGAAACTATTCGGGCAATAAAGGAAATGTTTAAAGTAAGATGCTGCAAATAAAAATTACAGTAGTAGGAGAATATAATGGTAGTTCATAGGGCCTACGACCAAAAGTATGTCGCAGGCAAAATGAATGTTTAAACGTGAGCCTGAATAAAACAGTTCAATAAGTCACAAAGCACAAAGGTGGTCAGCAACGATGGGAAGACAATAGCCCATGGGTCTTCTCAATCCAGTTTGTGTTATCTCATGAAGCGGTAGAGCCACTAAGCCCTCTCCTCACTGGACCTTCTGAGAAACCCACCCCAATCTTGGGGTTCTCGATTATATAATCATAAGCAGCAGACACGACATCTTCGGTGAAGATGAAATAGTCGTATGTTGTACCGACCATTGATCGAAGGCATTCATAGCACTCTGCTGCTACCCTTTTTTCCTCCTCCTTCTTCTCATGCACGGCATCCCAATCTTTTGCAAACCATCAGCGACCCTCCCTAATATCTCTAGCTGAGGATTGCTCCTCTTACCTTTACCGCGAGAGCTTTGCGACACTGACATACTCGCAGGTTGGGTAGAGTACCGGCTTGCTTCAGGATGTTCTCCCACATTGCTAGGGTCCTGGGTGTCGCCGAGTGGTTAATTGACGTCTTGGGAAAAGGTCCCAGCAGCTGCTTCTCCACGAAAAACGAGAACCATTTCGTCGTAGTACTCAATAGGCTTGTTGAGGTACAACTCATCAAGCTTATTTGCTTACAAACCAATCAATGTTATTCATTAATTAATCTTACACAACAATCAAACTCCAATAACAATATAGGATTGAAGGAACAAATTCGTTACCGCAATGTACGCATTATAAACTGCTTCGTCAGGCATTTCAATGGTGCGTGTCTCTGGAACAAATATAACACAACCACTAAGCCTTTTAAGCCTACAAATCCGGTTCCACCTATTCCTCCAAGTTCGTAGATGGTTGATGACATGGGTGGCCCTAAATTGGGTACCAAATCTCTCATTCACAGCATCGGCAGTTAAAGTATGGAGGTTCCCTTTCACTCCTTCGCGGGTTTGTTCCCCTAAAAATGCCATCATATATTTGCTTGCGTCGTCACTCCATCTGATGTTCGTTCCCGCTTTCCTCTTCTTACTACGATCTGCTGTACCTACACTCATGTCATCGCAAAACCCTTCTTTTGACATCCTCTACAAAACAAGTCCCCAATCAAATAGATGAGACAAAATTGATGTAGTTCAAATATGATAAAAATTATACATTTGGGGGCCATAAACTGCAAGACGTCATAATATAAATTTCAATTAGAATTTCAGACATATAAATTCAAGCCAAATAAATAAAACTACGAGAAGTACGATTTATTTTACACGTGATGTATAGTTTACATTAATTTGAAGCCTGAAAATCTTCCCACATCTGTTGAGCAATTTGTTCTCTAAATTGAACCCAATCATTATTTTCCTCTCTTATTTGTCTCTGTGTCCGTCCCTCTTGGGAGACATTTTGCGCAAGCCAATCGCCCTCACTTGGGACAAACTCATCATAACCGTGGGACAAAATAAAATTATGGAGTATGCAACATGCCATCACAATGTCAACTTGAGTGCGGTAAGGAAAGAAGGGTCGTGACGCTAATATCTTAAATCTGCCTTTCAATGACCCGAATGCCCGCTCTACAGTCGTCCGAAGGGAGGAGTGTCGGTAGTTGTACAGTTCCTTATAATTACTCGAAGCTCTCCCACTAAATTCGCTCAAATGGTATCGAACTGCGCGGTACGGGGATAAGAAACCAGGCCGTGTGTTGTAACCAGCATCGCAAAGATAAAATTTACCTATGGTTACAACAAAAAAGGTTAACGATTGCATGAAGGTAAACTCACAAATTATGCTAGTAAAAATACTGGCAAGCAACCCGGTAGTACCTTCAGGGACTCTCAGACCATTGGGTCGTTGCAGTGCGTCACGAAGTACGGTAAAATCGTGCGCTGAGTCTTCCCATTCCGCAAGGATGTATGTGAATTTAAGGTCAAAGTCAACTACTGCCAACACGTTCTGTGTTGGATATGGCTTCCTTCCGTAGAACGGGGCCACCATCGCAGCGGGAAGTGTTGCGTGGACATGAGTGCCATCAATTGCTCCCACACAATCCTACCCATAACGTAATTAGTGGTTAATCAACGTAACATACGTATATCTTACTGTTTAAGAGGATTATTAGGAGGAGAACATGTACCTTAAAGTAACCATTAAACCTAGGGTCACCACTAATTTTTTCATGCACGTCCACACTTGGCCCGCAAATGTAATCCCGTCTAATTTCTCCGATTGCATGTAGAACGAGCTGAAAATACCGGCTTATGGTCTCACCGGAACGTATGAAGTTGATGCCTAACACTCTGTTACGGACGTTGTGGCCCACAGTGTGTAGGAACATGGCTAGTTGCTCTTCGACAGTTACATATTGTGTGTCATGCAAGAGATCCCTACTCCTTAACAAGGATGAGAGGTTGAAGAACACTTCTTTGTCCATCCTAAACATATTGCGGCAGTTGGTATCACTTGACTCTAAAACTCGATGAAGGTACATTCCTCTCTCAGTATCCCTAATTCCTCTAGGTATGTGTTGCGGGATATCCAAGTTTCCGGCCATCCACATGAGGACAACATAAGCACACGAGCAAATAATGAGAAGTCCGATTTCCTCATCGTCACTGTCAAGACCGATATCCAACAAGTTATCCATGAACTACAATAAGGTATAGGTTAATTTTGCTTTGCAACTAAAATTATTAATTTGTCAGTGCTAGTTATTCAAAACGAACCAAATGTTGGCAGTGACAAGAAAACATGACCGAAATCAACATGCATATAAACAAGTGAGGGATTAACAACATGTAAAATAAACACTAAAGACCTGTGAAATAGCAAATTCAACCCTTCAACAAGCAGCATTGCAACTTGATTACCAGAAAAAGAAGCTATTGAGAGACAAAAGAAAGTAGAATGAATACTGTTAGCAGGGTGGGAAGCTCGGCCAGTTCCTCAGCTATGCAAGAGATCAACACCCATGAAATGCAAACAACATAGGCATCTAACCAAATCAGTCTAGTAGGGCTGTATAATTGAAAGGGGAACTTACAAAAAATCCAAAGTTATCAGCCGTAGATTCCCGACCTGACAGAGCCACCTTTGCTTTCTTCCTCAGTCGTTCACAACGAACACACAAAGGCAAAGAAGCAGGGAGAAGGTCCACGGCCTATTTATGAAGCCAAGAATGGAGAGCCTGAAATTATTAACAGAGATTTAGAGGCTCAAGCACTGTCAGCTCGTGAACCGAATGGGGCGGTCAACAGCCCACGACAACGACCAGGGGAAAGCAGATCTGGGTCGCCGCTGCTTGTGGGAGACCCGTGGCTACAGGGGCGGAGGGGACGTCACGAGAAGAGGACAAGCAGCCTATGTCCTTAAGGGTGCCCGCGATGGCGACGGAGCGATGGAAAGTTGGGTCAAAAGCCGTCAACGTGTACGGGAAAAGGTGGCTGCGTGCTTGAAGAACGAGAAAGGTTGTCGAGATTCCAGATCTGAATCTCAAGACAGCAGCAGAGAGCAAAACACTGAGCTTGGGAACTGGGAGGGGACAACTACTGTTGGCGTAGCGTAGGCTGGCGATGTGGACCGGACGAGAACAGTGGTGGGCTTTGGTAGCTGGGGAAGAGAACAGGGAGGGATTCGCTCTCCGGGAAATCTCGACGCCGGGAAGGGGTGGGTGGGAGTGGAGGGAGATAGGGGGAATTGAGCGTGGAGGAGGATGATTATGGAGGGAATCGCCGGAATTGGGTCGGAATCGCGATGGAAGCCAACAGTCGTGAGAGAGAAACGAGAGGATTTCAGAGTGAATTGGGGGAGAATGGGAAGCTTCAAGAGAAATCCAAACCAGGATTCCCTTGGAAAACCAGGCGCAGTTCACACACGAATCCAAACAGCGGACATCGAATTTCAAGGAAGTGGGTTTTCCACTTCCGCCCACTTCCTTAAATCCAAACAGGCCCATACAGCCCAACAGAGAGTTGGGTTCCTTAGTTTGTCGAAGTCTCAAGGAGTTGTCGACAACGATCAATTTCTGGTCGAGTCCGAGTGTAACACCCCATTCCCAGAATATATACTTAGATATGTATTCTGATTTTTTGATCACATTTTTTATTTTCTCCCTGTATTTGTTTTTTGCATAATATTTATTTATGTGATTGTTTTGCATTGGATCTAGATTCCTGGACTCAGAGTCAACCCGAGTCTGAATCGGGGACCCGATCTTAGTGTACTACTCGATTTCAACCTTTCTTATAGTCCAGTTTCACCGATTTCAGTTTCAAACACTGTTTTTCAATATTTTATATTTTTCATGATTTTTTAAAATTTTTAAGAATTTAATTATAAAGTCTTCAAAACAGGGCACGTTCGGTATCGTAGACTGATTCTCAGATTTTTTAATTTTCGAACGGAGTTGAATTTCTAAAAATGGCTTTCACATTACTTCTTACAATCTCATTTTCTATCTATATGCATTTTGGTAATTTTTTCAAATTTATCAAAAATCGACTGATTTTGGTGTCGACCGGTATTGATGAAAGATTTCAAGATTTTTAATTTAAAATCAAATTGAATTTCTTGAAATCGATTTCACCACGTACTGTAAAATAATATTTTTTTTTTGAGATTTTAGGAGCATTTCTGAACTAATCAAATTTTGATCGAATATAATATTATTTCCCTTCTTTCTTTTCTTTCTTTCTTTCTTCAGTTCATTTTCTTTCCTTTCTCCACGTGACTGACATACCCTGTAGCTCGCAGACCCCCATGCCCCATCACCATAATGCCTTCTCTTTCCCATCACTTCACTTTCTTTAAAAACAATTTCACTTTCTCTCTCTCCCTCTATTTCTCTTTCACTCTCACATTCTCCCTCACAAACTCATCTCTCTCTCTCCCCCATGGCTCACCACCGGCCAGCACCAGCATCTCCACTGCCAGCGTGGCCCTCCGGTCAACTCCTCGGCCACCACCAAGCCACCCACATCCACC
Organism: Agave tequilana; assembly: GCA_038442645.1. Lineage (NCBI taxonomy): Eukaryota > Viridiplantae > Streptophyta > Magnoliopsida > Asparagales > Asparagaceae > Agave > Agave tequilana. Next base: position 16,399 of record JAVJIF010020358.1, on the reverse strand, counting down.
TTCCTCTCCAACTCCAACAACAACTACTTCAACATCAACACATTATCTACTTCCTCCAAACCCATCACCCTCCTCCATTACTTCCACCACCATCTTCCCTCCCCTCCACCATCTCTTCCACCACAACTGTAACGGCCCCAGTCTTATAAACTTTCGAGGAAAGCATGGATGATAGCGAGGATAGTAGCAGTACTAGCAGGAGACAATTTAACACTTGCCTTAACTAATCACCTTTTTCTTAACATTTAAATGCTTTAGGGAAGTGATGGGGAAGCAAGTATTCATGTAAGATACTATACATTATACCATATATATTAGTATGTATATAATAGTATGTATGTATATGAATTAAAATACACACATGCATGTTGACTTTATTACCATACCCCCACCATACTTGTGGGTACAAGTACCTCATGAAGGGGGGAGGGATGGAACCTTGCTTATAGGTGTAAGGTATAGGTGTAGAGAGATGGTGTTAGGGGGGCACTTGGCATGATATCCTTGAGGGGAATGGAGTAAAAATAGGGGGATGAAGAGAAAACTCTTGTTTGGCACACTCTCTCTTTCTCTTCATTTTTCAACTCCAAAACATTTTCCCTTCCTCCCATTTGCAGCCGGCCAAGGCCAGGAAAACAACCAACAGCCCCTTTGTTTTCCCTCCATTTTCTTCACCTACACACTCTCTTTCTCCCTCTCATTCCCTTACCAAACTTTCCTTACTTCCTTTATACAAGAAAAAGACTTCCTTTACATGTTTTATCTCCTCCAAAGACCTAATAGTACAAGGTAAAGTGGTGATCTAACATCACCTTAAAAGGAAATTCTTGAAGACAAGGTTGATCTAGGATAACGAGTTAGGAGGAGGATATTAGTTGAAAGGTAAGCAAAACCTTAAGATTTCTACCCCTCTTATGTGTTGGCCCAAAAGGCTACACTCTCTATTTGTTTAAGTTTTGATGATAACAAAACACATAGAAGTTATTTGGAACTAATAAGTTGTCTAGAATGAGTTTCAGGTTTTTACTAGTCATGATGGTCTTATTAAGCATATTGCAAGGATAATGGCGCTAAAAGGCAAATGACGCAAGAGGACGTTTTCATAGGAGAGAAGGCTCTAACTCGGCAACGCGGTTCAGATACACCTTCCTATAAAGTTTTTATATTTTTAATTTGTTAAAGAATAGTATATACGTTTGAAGCTCAAATACACACACATATTCAATACGTTTGATTTTTGATTTAATCGGTTTTGGATTTCAAGTACATATATCGGGTTTTGGATTTAAACCAGTTTTAGTTCTGCTGATCAGCTTGACACCCTTTTATAGTTGTTATCATAATTTTTATTCTTATATTCAAATAACATGATTTAACTTGCATTTCAAAGATAACTTTCAGATCTAAATTTCTTATTCAATAATCATTTTCAGATTCAGATTTTAAAGATGTCAAATATTTGGTTGAACTCTGTTCTTGTTCTGAAAATAGCTTACAGTTTCTGTTTTGACACTTGTCAGTGTTTTATTGATAACTTTTTAATAAAAAATGATATTGAGTTGATTTCAGTTGCATCATCTCATTTTTAAATTTGTGCATTGATTAGCATTATCACCTATTCATCCCCCCTCTAGGTGATTTCATTATGCTCTTTTAACTAAGAACTGATTATGATGTTATTGTGACCTAGTAGACTCCATTATAGCAGGAGACCAAGCTTGATAAAGAGATACTCTCTTCAAGGGTGAGTAGAACATCCGGACCCTATAACATAGTAGGTAGAGTAAAACTTGAAATAAAGTGAGAAATTGCTAAGTTATAAATGGCCGTGAAAATGAACGATGATGCTTGTGCATGATTTATATGCTTATGGGTACATTATAAACAATCATGTGGTGTTATGTTGTTGTATTCTCATGAATGCTTACATGGATGAATGATCGACACATTATTGTGTATGCATGGTAGTCAAACACATGCCTCTTAAAAGGAAATAGTTTTATGAATGAACATCATACTTGACTTTATGCATATATTTGGCTACACATATAATGGGATGATGTAATATATTGGTTATCTTGAAAAAACTTGCATGTTGTTAATTTAATAAGTGGTTACTTATACTTCCATAATATTTGCATCACGTAAAGTAGAAAGTATGAGAATCATTTATGTTGACATTATCTTATTAGTCCTTACATGTGGCTATTACATGAAGGATATGTTTATTGCGTATTTGGAGGAAGGGACCGGGTTGAACCGGAGGTGACCGAAGGGGAGGTGAATCTCTTACAAGCTGAAGCATGGCTTCTTCAGATAGAGAAGATCCTAGATGTAATGAACTGCACCGATGAGCAGAGAGTATCTTTCTCTTCCTTTATGTTTCAAAAGAAAGCAGAATATTGGAGGAGGACGGTGAAGAGTAGTATGAAAAGTACAAGAGAATCAATCACCTGAGAATTTTTAGTGAAAAATTCACTAAAAAATATATTCCAGAGACAACCAGAGATAAGATGGCGTCAGAATTTCTGAAATTACAGCAAGGCCAGATGAATGTGTCCCAATACGACCAGAGGTTTACCCAATTATCCAGGTATGTTGATGCCTTGGTGAAGAATGAGGCAGAGAGGACAAAGAGGTTCGTGAAGGGCCTGAAATCAGAAATTCGAGGCAGATTGATTCCTCTACAACTGAAGAATTATCTCCAAGCTGTGGAAATAGCCTTGGAGGTAGAAATAGATATGCAAGAAGGTCATGAAGACTGGGTGAAGGAATTTCCCAACTCAAAGCGCCCCCGATATCAAGGACCATCAATGTCGGTGGCATCATGACCCACCAGTAGCAAGGGATTTGTGTTTAATGCCACTCTTCAAAGAGGTGGTGGGCCAGAGGCAGAGGAACATGGTTGAGGAACAGAGACACTTTCTCGACACCCAAGAATCTCGGAGGCCCCTTGGTGTCACAAGTGTAGAACAAACCATATTGGAAACTGCATGCAAGATAGGGCTTGCTATAATTGTGGAGGAGTGGGGCATTTAAAGAAAAATTACCCGACGCGGCGCGAAAGCCAAGGCAGAGTAGGGGAAGCGGGAGGCCAGCTACGAGAATGAACCCTCCCAGGGGACCAACCAGTAATTTTGTGCCGCCCAGTAATGCTCCACGACCTGCTGCAACTCAGTCATGCGTCCAACAGCCACGGGTTCAAGGAAGAACTTTTGCATTGACCCATCGAGAAGAAATGACCTCAAATGCAGTAGTGGAAGGTATGATCTCCTTATCAGGACATATTGCCCATGCATTATTTGATCCTGAAGCTACTCATTCATTCATATCTAGTGTTTTTGCTTATAAATTAAATCAAGTATCGGAACCCTTAGGATTTCAGTTGGTTGTATCCACACCCATAGGGGGAAAGATAATAGCTAACACTAAGTATGTGAATTGTGAAGTGATGATTGGGGAAACGAAAACATCTATTGATTTGATTAAATTGGGCGAGATGGAGTTTGATGCAATATTAGGAATGGACTGATTATCCGTTTGTGGTGCCAATGCGGATTGTAATAGGAAGAGGATCATCTTTAAAATGGAAGAAGCCCCGGAGTTTATTTTGAAGGGGTAAAAATTAGTCATGATATACCCTACATATCGGCCATTAAAGCCACCAAGTTAATGAGGCAGGGATGTCAAGGATTTCTGGCTTCAGTTTTGAATACCACTAGAACTGATATTAAATTGAGACTATTCAGTTGTGAATGAGTTTCCTGATGTATTCCCGGAAGATTTACCAGGCCTGCCCCCAGATCGGATGTAGAATTTGCAATAGATGTGATGCCTGGTACTGCCCCAATTTCACAGACACCATATCGTATGGCCCCTGCAAAAATGAAGGAACTTAAAACTCAACTACAGGAATTACTAGATAAAGGTTTCATCCGACCAAGTGTATCTCCCTGGGGAGCACCAGTACTATTTGTTAAGAAGAAGGACGGGAGTATGAGATTATGTGTTGACTATCAGGAATTGAATAAGGTCACTATTAAAAATAGATACCCTCTTCCTCAGATTGATGACTTATTTGATCAACTATAAGGATCTTGTGTATTTTCTAAGATAGACCTTAGGTCGGGGTATCATCAGTTAAAGGTCAAGCCAGAAGATGTGTCTAAATCGGCTTTTAGGACAAGATATGGACATTTTGAATTCCTAGTCATGCCTTTGGACTCACTAATGCCCCAGCAGCATTTATAGACCTAATGAATTAAGTGTTCCAACCATATCTTGATCAGTTGTGGTGGTATTTATCGATGATATTTTGATCTATTCAAAAATAGGAAAGATCATGATCTTAAAATTGTCCTCCAAATCTTGAGGGAGAAGCAACTTTATGCTAAATTGAAGAAATGTGAATTTTGGTTAGAACAAGTAGGGTTTCTTAGCCATATTATATCCAAGGAGGGAATATCAGTAGATCCAATGAAAATTGAAGCAATCAAAGACTGGCCTAGACCCACATATGTCACTGAAGTTCGAAGTTTCTTGGGATTAGCTGGATACTACAGAAGATTTATAGAAGGATTCTCTCTAATTGTGGCACCACTAACACAACTAATTAGAAAGAATAAGAAGTTTGTATGGGAGAAGAACAAGATAAGAGCTTCCTTGAAGTTAAGACGAAGCTAACATCTGCTCCCGTTCTAATTGTACCTTCGGGGACTAAAGGATTTGCCATCAATAGTGATGCGTCAAAATTGGGACTGGGATGTGTGTTAATGCAACATGGGAGAGTTATTGCCTATGCATCCTGATAATTGAGGATTCATGAAAGAAATTACCCCACTCATGATTTAGAATTAGCCGCTGTGATTTTTTGCTTTAAAGATCTGGCGATATTACTTGTATAGAGTGTCTTGTGAAATTTTTACTGATCATAAAAATTTGAAGTATATTTTCATACAAAAAGAACTGAATATGAGGCAGAGAAGATGGCTAGAACTAATGAAGGATTATAATATTACTATCCAATACCACCCTGAAAAGGCCAATGTGGTGGCTGATACCTTGAGTCGGAAATCAGGAGAAACAATGGCCACTCTGATAACTCGCCAAACAAGAATATTAAGGGATCTAGAGGAAATGCAAGTAGAGGTGCGAGTCATTGATTCTTCCAATGCTAAGTATCAACTGAATCAAGTAAGCATTCAATTGATCTATATGATAAAATCAAAGAGGCCCAACAAAAAGATACTCAAATAAGGAAAGTTATGAAGAAAGTACAAGAAGGAGAACTCAAGGAGTTTCAAATAGAAGATGATGTCTGAGATTTAGACGCAGATTATGTGTGATGGATGTAGCAGAGATCAAAGAAGAAATAATGCAGGAGGCTCATTGTACCCCGTATACAGCTCATCGGGGGAGAACAAAAATGTATCAGGATCTGCGTCATAACTTCTGGTGGGATGGAATGAAAATGGATATTTTCAATTTTGTCCACAAGTGTTTAGTCTGTCAGCAAGTGAAAGCAGAATATAAGAAGCCCCCAGGATTGCTAGTATCATTACCAATTCCTGAATGGAAGTGGTGTCACATTGCCATGGACTTTGTTACTGGACTTCCTCGCCATCCCCAGGACTAGATACAGTCTGGGTAGTGGTAGACAGACTTACTAAATCTGCTCACTTTCTGCTTATCTGGATCAATTATTCAATGGAAATACTGGCTCAAGTATATATCCGAGAAATAGTTAAACTGCATGGAGTGCCTGAGTCTATTGTATCAGATCGGGATCCTAAATTCAATCTAGATTTTAGAGAAGCCTATCCGCAGCTATGGGCACTAAATTGCAACTTAGTGCAGCAGCACACCCCCAAACAGATGAACAGTCAGAGAGGACCATTCAAATATTGGAAGATATGTTGAGAACTTGTGTATTAGATTTTGGGAGAAGTTGGGACAACTATTTACCCTTAGCGGAGTTTGCTTATAATAATAGTTATCAATCCACCATTGGTATGCCTCCGCTTGAAGCATTGTATGATAAAAAATGTAGATCACCGATCTGTTGGGAGGAAGTTGTGGATAGAAGGATATTCAACCCTGACATAGTTCAAGACGCAACTGATAAGATTAAGTTAATTAAGGAGAGGATGAAGGCAGCCCAGAGCAGGCAGAAAGCTTATGCAGACAATCGCCGCAGACTACTGAAATTTGAGGTAGGGGATAAAGTTTTCCTGAAGGTATCTCCAATGAGGGAGTAAGACGCACCGGCAATAAGAACAAATTAGCTCTTAGATATGTTAGACCATTTGAAATATTGGATAGAATTGGACCGGCTGCTTATCGTTTAGCCTCACCTCCTGTTTTGAAAAGGATACACAATGTATTTCATGTCTCTCAACTAAGGAAGTATGTACCTGAACCTAACCACATAATCCTATGGATCTCTGCAAATACAAAAAGATATGTCATACACAGAAGAGCCAGTGCAAATCCTAGATCGCAAGGAGAAACAATTGAGAAGCAAAAGTATTTCTTTGGTCAAGGTTTTATAGAGGAATCACCATATAGAAGAAGCAACTTGGGAATTGGAAGAGGAGGTACGGAAGGACTATCCACATTTGTTTCAAGGTACGTTAAGTTTCGAAGACGAAACTTCTATAAGGAGGGTAGAATGTAACACTTTCCTTAATTAATCACCTTTTTCTTAACATTTAAATGTTTTAGGGAAGTGATGGGGAAGCAAGTATTCATGAAAGATACTATACATTATACTATATATTTTAGTATGTATATATTAGTATATATGTATATGAATTAAAATACACACATGCATGTTGACTTTGTTACCATACCCCCACCATACTTGTGGGTACAAGTTCCTCATAAAGGGGGGAGGGATCGAACCTTGCTTATAGGTGTAAGGTATAGGTGTAGAGAGATGGTGTTAGGGGGCACTTGGCATGATATTCTTGAAGGGAATGGAGCATAAATAGGGGGATGAAGAGAAAACTCTCATTTGACACACACACACACACACACACTCTCTCTCTCTCTCTTCATTTTTCAACTCCAAAACATTTCCCTTCCTCCCATTTGCAGCCGGCCAAGGCCAGGAAAACAACCAACAGCCCCTTTGTTTTCCTCCATTTTCTTCACCTACACACTCTCTTTCTCCCTCTCATTCTCTCACCAAACTTCCCTTACTTCCTTATACAAGAAAAAGACTTTCTTTACATGTTTTATCTCCTCCAAAGACCTAATAGAATAAGGTAAAGTGGTTATCTAACATCATCTTAAAAGAAAATTCTTGAAGACAAGATTGATTTAGGATAACGAGTTAGGAGGGTGATATTGGTTGAAAGGTAAGCAAAACCTGAAGATTTCTACCCCTCTTATGCTCTTTTAACTAAGAACTAATTATGATGTTATATGGCCTTGTAGACTCCATTATAGCGGGAGACCAAGCTTGATAAGGAGATACTCTCTTTAAGGGTGAGTAGAACATCCGGACCCTAGTAACATAGTAGGTAGAGTAAAACTTGAAATAAAGTGGGAAATTGCTAAGTAATAAATGGACGTGAAAATGAACGATGATGCTTGTGCATGGTTTATATGCTTATGGGTACATTATAAACAATCCTGTGGTGTTATGTTGTTGTATTCTCATGAATGCTTACATGGGTGCATGATCGACACATTATTGTGTATGCATGGTAGTCAAAACACATGCCTCTTAAAAGGAAATAGTTTTATGAATGAACATCATACTTGACTTTATGCATATATTGGCTACACATATAATGAGATGATGTAATATATTGGTTATCTTGAAAAAGCTTGCATGTTGTTAATTTAATAAGTGGTTACTTATACTTCTATAATATTAGCATCATGTAAAGTAGAAAGCATGAGAATCATTTATGTTGACATTGTCTTATTAGTCCTTGCATGTGGTTATTATATGAAGGATATGTTTATTGCGTATTTGGAGGAAGGGACCGGGTTGAACCAGAGGTGACTGAAGGGGAGAATATATGATAATGTATAGGAGGAAGGGACTGGGTTGAACCGGAGGTGATTGAAGGGGAGAATGTTGCGTTGAATAACGTATAAAAGGAAGGGACCGGGTTTAACCGGAGGAGACCGAAGGGGGAGTCTAACTTTATGTTTGACAAGTGTGTTACTATAGTTAAGATGGAAAACATATGTTAAAACTATAAGGAATTGATATTTTCAGACTCTGTAATAGTTGATTTACCCAGGCAAATTTCAACAGTATTAGTCGACTAGCCCTCGGGGTAAGTCGACTATAAATGGGAAAAATGGGTGGACAAGTCACTGGAAACCACCGTTAGTCGACCACATATGATAGATTAGTCGACTAGCCGCAGTTACAGGCAATAAACAGAGAGTGAACATCTTCTTTTAGCCATGATTAGTCGACTATAGTTGGCTTGTAAGTCGACTAGTGTATAGAGTAATCGACTACACCAGAAAGGGTAGTCGACTAAAATTTGTTAAGTAACAAACAGAGAGCACATATCTTTTTGATCCAGACTTAGTCGACTATAGTTGGCTTATAAGTCGACTAGTACCAAGTGTAGTCGACTATACCAGATAGATTAGTCGACTGGGTAAGTCATAGGCAGCCAACAGAGAGTTAACATCTTTTTGAACAGACCCCGGTCGACTATAACTTCTCCATAAGTTGACTTAAGGTAGTATTAGTCGACTATAGGTATGTGCAAGTCGACTATCAGGTTACTGTGTTTTGGTCAGGATTTCAGCAAATACCCAAAAATGTACAAAAATAATATCAATTACAATTGTTAACCTGACGATAAAATTTCAAATAACCTACATAATGGACATGCATATAAATACTATTTTACTCACTGAGTTGTCGAGCTCACTCTGTTTTATTATCACCTTCAGGTTTGGACAAAGGCAAGGGACCCACTTAATGGCAACATATGCAGGATAGGTGTCAACGGAGACATTTTCACCCTTTAGCATGTTATTGTGATATGTATATTGTTTTAGAAAACTATGTAAAACTTCTATTTGGATGTTTGCCATGAACTTGTAAATATTGAAATGCTTGGTGCTAGACTCAAATCCTGTATAATATTATAGAGTTTTATGTAATAGTAATGTATTAGACTACGTTTCTAATGAGTTATCGGATCAATGTTTCGGAAATATGCTAAATCATGTTAAGATCATGTATGCATACAAAGTGAAAAATGTCATAAAGTATAGAGCGGGCTGATGTTAGCCGAATTGAGGTATTGTATCTTGATGGGTCCCACGCCTGGATTAAGGATGATCTATGATGATTGCAATCTAAATGAAAGTTTATAAGACTAGGACGTTACAGTATTAACTGAGTGAGCCACTCTGACCACATAATGTACCCATAAGCATATAAACCATGTACAAGCATCATCGTTCATTTTCACGTCCATTTATAACTTAGCAATTTCTCACTTATTTCAAGTTTTACTCTACCTACTATGTTACTAGGGTCTGGATGTTCTACTCATCCTTGAAGAGAGTATCTCCTTATCAAGCTTGGTCTCCCGCTATAATGGAGTCTACAAGGTCACAATAACATCATAATCAGTTTTTAGTTAAACGAGCATAAGTGGGGTAGAAATTTTAAGGTTTTGCTTACCTTTCAACCAATATCACCCTACTAACTCGTTATCCTAGATCAATCTTGTCTTCAAGAATTTCCTTTTAAGGTGATGTTAGATCACCACTTTACCGTATTCTATTAGGTCTTTGGAGGAGAAAAACATGTAAAGAAAGTCTTTTTCTTGTATAAAGGAAGTAAGAGAAGTTTGGTGAGGGAATGAGAGGGAGAAAGTGAGTGTGTAGGTGAAGAAAATAGAGGGAAAACAAAGGGGCTGTTGGTTGTTTTCCTGGCCTTGGCCAGCTGCAAATGGGAGGAAGGGAAAATGTTTTGGAGTTGAAAAATGAAGAAAAAGAGAGAGCGTACCAAATGAGAGTTTTCTCTTCATCCCCCCTATTATACTTCATTCCCTTCAAGGATATCATGCCAAGTGCCCCCCTAACACCATCTCTTTACACCTATACCTTACACCTACAAGTAAGGTTCCATCCCTCCCCCCTTCATGAGGTACTTGTACCCACAAGTATGGTGGGGGTATGGTAACAAAGTCAACATACATGTGTGGATTTTAATTCATATACATACATACTATTATATACATACTAATATATATGGTATAATGTATAGTATCTTACATGAATACTTGCTTCCCCATCACTTCCCTAAAGCATTTAAATGTTAAAAAAAAGGTGATTAGTTAAGGCAAGTGTTACAACAACACCACCACGACCTTCTTCCTTTCCTCCAACTATTCCAAGCACCAATAACTTCCATCACCACCATCTTCTCCTTCCACCAACTCCACCATCCACAGCAACTAACAACAACACCATCACCACCTTCACCCTTCCTCCACCCCCCCGGCCGCTGGCCACGCCGGCCGCCCAGGCCCGCCGGCGACCCCCGCCGGCCCCAGATCACCGGCTAGCCCGGGTCCCCTATCCTCTTCCTCTTTCTTTCTTCTCTCTCTCTTTGCTCTTCTTCTCTTCTCTCTCTGATCTGATTCTCATTCTCTCTCTCGCCCCTGCTCTTTTCTCTCTATCTCTCTCACTCACTCACCATCCACTCTTCTCTTTCTTACTCTCTCTCAATAAATTAATATTTACATATTTTAATATATGAATTAGTGGCGTGTATGTGTTTCTGGTGTTTTGAGATTTTACGGCATTTTTGAAGATCTAGGAGAGTACTCTTTTTCGGTATTCGGGCGAGTATTCTTTTTTGGTATTTGGGTGAGCACTTCTTTTTGGTATTTGGACGAGTACTATATTTTACGTTGGGCGAGTGCTTTTCAATATTTAATTCAGGATACATGTTATACTACTTGATACATACTTGGTGAATGCTATTCTAACTTTTAATATATAATACATGCTATGCGACTTGACACTTATTATATTGCTTAATACATGATTATCGAGCGCTTTTCTAATAGTATACATGCTTTGTGAATACTTGTTGGTGTTATTGTGAGTACCGTATTTCATATTTGGTATGTACTGTTATTTATATGCATGTGTTGTACTAACGTTTGTGCAAGTACTCATTTAATCTCCAGATTTCTTATAACTCCGCCGAGAGGCGAGCTTAGCGCTCAGCGCTTTACAGCCAGACCCGTTCGACCGTGTGTGATATTCGGACGTTCATAAGTCCGCTCTATCGCGAGTGTAGCCTCGTCAAACACGTTAGCTTCTAGAGCTTTACGCTATCTTTGCCAGGAGCCAAGCTCCGCCATGTATCGAGCGTTATGCTAATATGGTCTAGCTTGCTTCAGCTTAACTAGCTCCGTCTGGATAATAATAGTATAATTAAAAATTCTTATTGATATGGTTGTGAAGAGTTTGAAATAATTAGCTATATTATTTTCCTGTATCCTGTCACATAACCTGCTGATTACCTGTCACCAATATTAATACTTGACATCCGATATCTGATATCTGACATCTGATATACAAACTTGACACCGACATGTTAGTTACTTGGCACCTGATATCTGACACCTGATACTTGATATGCTATCACTTGACATCTAAACCGATATCCTGTTACATACAGTGATCTTGTATCTCTTGTACTCATGTCCTCCGTATTGTTACTCTTGTTAATAGCATGATCATACCAGCATCCAGCGGAGCATGTCACCTGGTGTCGGGATGACGAGGATGTATCCCACGATCAAGCTAGCATCGACGAATCCTGAATGGATCTAAGTTGCCACGCAGAGCAAAATACCACACCATACACATGGTGGGGGTCACCTCTTAAATCTGTGGGGGTCACATCTAGAATTCATTTCCCACACAGAGCAAAGTGCCACACGGAGCAACATGCCACACCAAACACGTGGGGGGGCTACCTCTTATATCTGTAGGGACCACCTCTTGAATCTGTGAGGCTATCTCCTGAATCTATTCTCTAAGAAAAAATAATCCTTCCTCCTGCCTGTGCCGCCTGGTATTAGCGTGATAAGCATTCTCAGTACATATTAACAGACACACACTTGTACAATAATAACGCTATTGACACTAAAAAGACAAACTCTCAGACAGCTCTTCAACTGGTCAGAACGATGTCTAACTTGTCGACATCTACTAAAGACAAGTCGCGGCCAAGCTGATGACCAGTTCAACATATTCCGGGGGACAAAAAAGAAACTTAGGTCCTGCTGATCCAGTGAAGAGACATCAGGCTAAATACTGGTTTTTGAGGCTAAGTCAGCTCAATACTTAGCCTTGCATAAACCCAAGGTGCTAGCCTCGCTTGAGAGGCTAAATTTGTCTAATTTCGCCTTGATGCCCTTTATAGCTCCGCAGAGAGCTAATTGATAGCTTCATCTGAAGCTCCGCACAGCCATAGAAGGCTAACTTTTAGCTTCGCCTGAATTTTTACACAGCTCTGTTAAGAGCTTTCAACTCGCATGCGGAGCTATATTAGCCTCGCACGAGACTTCCCGCACCCCTATGAGAGGGTTGCCCAGGTCAAATGTTTGACCTAGTATTTATTGAGTTAACCCCACTTTGTTACGGGGGTTAATGTTGTTGATGATCTATCACTGATCAAATAACAGAGGAACACCAAGTCGAAGACTCAGCAACAAAAGCGAAAGTATAGAAGATCTACCACTAGCAAGCAATCATCATATAACCAAGGAATATAAGATTTAACGCGTTCGACAATGTGCCTATGTCTACGGGAAGGAGGTGAGATATATTTATTGAAGAAAATGCAAGAGTTATAATGAGATCCCTCTCATAGCTCTCAATAGTGGAATTTTAGAATTCTCTTGAATTCTTGACACACCTTCAAAAGACCACCCATGAGGGGTTTATATAGGCATATGGGATAATCCTAATCCAACACGAATTCAAATCAACACCTTCGTAGAGAAATAAAAACCTTATATCCAAACCAAAACAGTAGACAAATCTATATTAGGAAACTGTCAAAAACCTGAATTTTTCTCCAATGTATATGAGGCATTCCAAATACTAACAATCTCCACCTTGACTCATGTTCATTATGTGCCTCCTTAGAAATGGGCATCAGCTTCATTCACCTTCCTTTCTCTCCCATTTTGTGATTTCACATGGCTCCCTCTCAAGAGCCCGTTCACCATTTTACCTTTGGAGAACCTTGATGAAGTACTATGTACTTATCCACTGGGATGGTTTTCGTCATCATATCTGCTTGATTCTTCTTCATGCTGATCTTTATCAAATCGATCACCTTATCATCCACGACCCACTGACGTATCTTGTAAAATCTCATATCAATGTGCTTCGTCCTCTTGTGATACATGTGATTTTTAGCGAGATGAATAGCACTCTGTCTGTCGTAATGAACCCGAACTGAATTATGTATGATATTAAACGTCTCAACCAATTCTCTTAACCACAAAACTTCCTTTGATGCCTCAACTGCAGCTATACACTCCTGTCGTTGAAAGAGCAACTGTATCTTGGAACTCTGCCTTCCAACTAATGACACACTCAGCTACTGTGAACACATAGCTCATCATAGATTTTCGCTGATCAAGATCTCCTGCATAATCTGCATCAATATAGCCTTGTAGTAACCTAGGCTTCTCTATTTTCAATCTCTGAAACACCAAGCCTAGTCTTACAGTCCCTCACAGATATCGTAGCACCCACTTCACTACTTCCCAATGTTGTTAACCTGGATTTGACATGAACCGACTTACTGTACTAACTGCATAGGTTAAGTCAGACCTTAGTGCAGATCATCATATACATGAGTGATCCCACTGCACTAGCACATGGTACTCGAGATATCTCTTCCTCCTCTACCGATGACTGTGAATACTGCTTGGAGGATAATTTGCAGTAACCTACCAAAGAAGTGGTGACTAGTCTTACTTCTATCATATTGAATCTCTCTAACACTTTGAGAAAATAGTTCTCCTGAGATAATCAAAGTCTGCCTGTGCTTCTATCTCGAGTGATTTTCATGCCTAAGATCTTCTTCGCTCCTCCCAAACCTTCATGTCAAATTCTTTCTTGAGTTGGACTTTAAGCTTCTGAACATGTGTCTTGTTTTCAGAGAAATCAGCATATCATCCACATATAACAGCAAATATGTTAGATTATCACTCTGTTTAAAATAGACAAAACTATCATACTCACATCGGTTGTATTTGGTCTTAATCATGAAAGATCGAATCGTTTGTACCACTGTCTGGGAGACTGCTTAAGTCCATAGAGGGACTTCTTTAGAAGACACATTTGTTTTCTTTACCTTCCTGCATATAACCTTTAGGTTGTTTCATGTATATCTTCTCCTCCAGCTCACAGTGCAGAAACGCTGTGTTTTAACATCCATCTGCTCTAACTCTAGATCACACTGAGCAATTATCGTCAATAACATCCGAATAGATGTATGACTACAGGAGAAAAAAAATCTTATTGTAGTCAATGCTCTCCTTCTGAGCATATCCTTTGGTAACTAAGCTTACCTTGTATTGCTCATTGTCCTTCTTACGAAAGACCCATGCAAACCTATTGCCTGGAGTTCTTTGAAAGATCGACTAGTGTAACACCCGTTCCCGGAATACGTACTTAGTTGCGTATTCGTATTTTTCGATCGTATTTTTCGATTTACTTCTTATATTTGTTTTGTATTATGAATTATACATATGAACGTTTGTCTTGGATTTGGATTCGTGGACTCGGAGTCAGCCCTAGTCTGAACCGGGCCCGATCCTAGAGTATTACTCGATTTGGTCTTTTTACTATTCCGATTTGACCGATTTCAGTTTTGAACATCGTTTTCCAATATTTAGATTTTCTATGATTTTCTGGAATTTTTCTGAATTAAATTGGAAATCTTCAAAACCGGTGTCGACCAGTGCCGCTGACCGATTCCCAGATTTTTAATTTACAAACGGATTGGAGTTACGAGAAGTGCCTTTAGGCATTATTTCTTAAAATCTTATTTCTTATTCAAATACTTTTTCTGAGGATTTTATGATTTTATAAAAATTCCACCGGATTCGGTATCGGCCAGTATCGCTGGTTGATTCCAGGATTTTTAGTTTACAATTGGGATTGAATTTCTGAATTTCGCTTTCACTTTACTTCTTAAAATCATATTTTCTACTTTAATACATTTTCTGAGATTTTTCGGAATTTATCAAAATCAGGCCGACCCGGTGTAGACCGGTATCGGCGGTTGACTTCCGGATTTTTAATTTGAAAACGGGATTTTATTTCTGAAAACCGATTTCGTATTATTCCTCAGGATGACGTTTTCTACCTCCGGGTATTTTTGGGAATTTTTCTGGAACAGTCGATTTTTCGCGACCATAATATAATAATATTATTCTATTCAAATCTTATTCTTTCTTCTCTTTCTTTCCTTTTTTTCTCCCATCTGATCCAGCCCACTCCTCCACGTGGGCGCCACCAACTCCCTTTCCCATCAATCCCATCCCTCCATCATCACTCCTCTTCTTCTTTTTTTTCTCTTTCTTTTTCATTTCTTTTCTTCCCTTTTCTTCCTCTCTTCTTTCATTTCCTTTCTCCTTTTCTTCTCCATGGGAGAGGCCGACGCCTCCAACCGCTATCACCGCCGCCTCCGGTGATCTCCTCCGGCGAGGGGAGCCCCCAACTCCGGCCATCTCTTTCCCTCTCCCTCTTTTTCTTTTCCTTTCTTTCCTTTTCCTTTCTTTTTCAACCTTTCTTTTCTTCCCCCCTTTGATCCGGCCAACCACCACCTCGCCTCCGACCCCTCTCCTCCGGCACCGCCCCGGCGAGGGCAGACCGCCGCCGGCAGTGGCCGGCGGCCCTGGGCGCGACAGAGGGGCCACCTGGCCCCCCTGTGCGCTGTTGTGGAGGGGGCAGCAGCCCCCTCCCTTCTCTCTCCTTGGGGTGCCGGCGGCCACCCCTGTCTGCGCCGGCCTTCCCTGGCCGGCGCAGCCTCCGCGCCCCCCGGCCGCAGCCGGGAAGGGACGCCAGGCCAGGCCAAGCCCGGCCTGGCCTGAGGTAGGCTGAGAGGGGGGCAAGCCCCCTCTCTTTCTCTCTGCCGAGGGGGCAACAGCCCCCTCATTCTCTCCCTCTCTCCTCTCTGTTGGGCCACCGGCGGCCAGGACCGCCGCCGATTAGGCCCCTGGCCGGCAGAGGCCGGCCAGGTCTTCCAGGGCCACGGCCCCGTGGGCCCTCCTCGCATGGAGAGGGGCTGCATGAGCAGCCCCTGTTTACTCTCTCTCTCCTGGTCCACTCTCTCTCTCTCTCCTGGTCCACTCTC